>JADDOH010017402.1:0-39567 GCA_016648135.1 Agrypnia vestita
GAAAAAATTCAACTCCGATAGGGCAGTCCAAACCGCCTTCAAAGATTTTATTGATTCCCGTCCGAATGGTTTTTTGAGTAAAGGGATCGATGAACTACCTATGAGATCGCAAAAGTGCATAGATAGCAATGGTACATACTTTGATTAAATAAATATATTATAATAAAAAAAATCGGCTTTATGTTCCTCCCATACTAAATGCCAATTTCATATGTAAGGACCTAATATTTGTCCTTTTCTATATATTGGCATCAATGTAAAATTGAAAAATCATTAGTGTTGAAACAGAATTGTTACTCAGAATCATATGGGATTATTAAAAAATTTATTGGAACCCTCAGAACTCCAATTGAATGTTCACAATTCTTACAGCTTTCTTTCATTGTAGATTAACATTGATGTAAATATAAGTTATTGAATTATATTGTTTGAATGATTTTTCTCTCATAATATGGAACGCGTCACAAGTAATTGAGTTAAACCAAAACAATTGTTTGTTATATTTCCGTACATGTAAAAAAAAATTCTTCAGATTCGTAATTTTGAGGGATGTACTCAAACTGCCGAGAAGCAGTTTGAGTTAATTTATCAAAAATAGTATCAAATAACTATACCTAGTGAATATAGAGAGTTACTTGGTAAACATTAATAACCTCGCGGGACTATATTCCTGCCTTGATCATAAGTCGAAAATGTTCTAGCAACCATGACCTAATATCAATAATAGTGGAGAAACAAAGTTTGCATTTTGCAAAACGTTGGACTATCATTACATTAACTTCATTCCCTTCAATACAAGTCAAATAAAATAGGCAGCCCTCGTAGCCCACTGGGCATGGCTCTGGCTTCCGGGTTCGATTCCCGGTGAGGTCACAATTAACATGTGTGATTTACTCAAGCCTTGGTGTTTTGTGATATTTTTCGCTTCTGTAATTGGGCCTCTTGGCCTGTTGAAGCATAAAATAAAAACATAATAATAAAAACCTTCGAATTTCGATAAGAAAACATTCCAATTGGAATTTCTGCAGGGTTTTATCATTTTATTTAACTTGTATTGAAACGAATTAATCTTTCGTAATCGATATAAGTTACTGTAATAATAGGTCAACGTTTTGTAAAAAATAAGTCAGAAATATTGGAAAAAAATGCCAAAACTTTGAAATTGCATAACTCCATAACCATGATGTTAGGTCATGGCTGCAGAAACATTTTCGACTCATAATCAAGGCAGGAATATAGTCCTTTGAGGTTACTAATGTTTTCCAAATAACCCTGTATACTGATAGTTATGTCGATTTGGGAATTACACTTCCATTACACATATAAACCTACGTACATTACATGGCATAGTCATCACAGGACTGTCTAAAGCAATAATCTTGTTTCATTTCAAAGGGGTTTAACATATATGCAACCATCTTTATCTTTGAAAATTACTAACGGGATGTACGATCAAAGGGGTTGATTATTTAGTTACTGTGGAAAATATGGAGAAATTAGTTTTGTGCTAAGTATCTTTCCTATCTATAACTGTTATACAGTTATTTAAGGGCAAGGTTTATACACGTACGAATAAATATAAAGTGTTAATTAATTTCAATCTGTTTACTGGTAGTACAACGTTCTGGCGTTGACTATATTATTTCAATGGAAATATTTGTTTACATTTTACAATACAAGATTACAGTGTATCTTTTATCAACTTTGTTTGAATTATCAAGAAATTATGTCCTAAAAATGGTAGCCTCACAAATTTCATTATTTAAAATAAACTCAATGGATTATTTAAAAATAATAAAATGAACCGGAAATCCTGCCTAGGCTTTTCGTAGCGACGTATCATTGAATATTTTTCCACTTAAAATTCCATCCACCTCAGATGACATTCCATAATAATTAACACCTCTGACCCCCTCTTCCCTCATCCTCCTCTTCACCGTAACACACTTGTATGATTTAACTTCTTCAATTTTAGTACACCAACATTCCTGAAGAAGAGAACATTGTTCTCGAAACATACAGATTGTATAATCTAATAAAGTGGTGAAAACAAAGTGTTTTATTTTAATTTAAATAGTAATTATCCATCTATGAACAAAATCCAGCAATTGTATTTTTAGAACATGCCTACTAATAAAAATATTGTGAATATAAATTGTTATATAAAAAGAGTAAAAAATTTATAATAATTTTCAGGCGTATTCTAATGTATGTATATGCTAAAAAAAATCGGATGAATATCATATACAGGGTGTACCAGAGCTAGGAGCAGAAACTTGGCCGGTAGGTTTCTGCCTATGTTATGAGTGTAAAATGTTCAAGCAACCATGACCTAATATCATAGTTACAGAGATATGCAATATCAAAGTGTGCATTTTTCCCCAATATTTCTGACTTATTTTTTGCAAAAAGTTGAAATATCATTACAGTAACTTATTTCGATTATGAAAAATTCATTTGCTTCAATACAACTTAAATAAAATGATAAAAACCTTGTAAAAATAAACTTTTTTCAATTTTAGTATTTAAAATAATAGGTGATTTAAAGTTACATTATCATTCAGACTAGTAGTCTAGATGATATATTCCGGTTGGATTTAAACATTTCTGCATTCAGGACCACGTGCTCGCGTGCATTGTAATAGTTAAAAGTCCGGGACTAGGAATTCATTATTTCGCGAGCAAGTTTCAAATTAATTTTTCATTCTTCCGTATCTCTGATGATTATACAAATTTCCACCGGGCAAACGAGACGGACATTCTAATTGCTAATTAGCTCCTCAAGTAGAGACAAATTTCAATTTGAACGCTCTTTTTGAAAACGCTCAGAGCGTAGTCTCAGGGAGTTGAGTCTGGAAAGAAAATTTGAATTGAAAAATTAAGAAACAGTCGACGATGAACGTCCAAGAATTTTATGTTTCGTAAGTTCTTCTTCTATCGCGATTAATCAGCGGAATACTGAAGATTGGCGGAATACTGAACAATTTTGTTTATTAACTCCTGTCGGTGGTGTAACGTAGGTCTACATATGAAATGTAGGTCTAAAATCTAAAATATGAAATATCTACCTTATTTACGAAAACTAAAACGTCACATTTTTTGTAATCATCGAATAGACATTTTCACACCAAAATAACTCAATTAAACTGTTATGAATGTAGGGATTTTTTAATCAAAAAATATTTATTCATTACTTTCGTATTTTCGGCCAGTGTGTAAAAGAGAACAGAATATTGCACGTCGCAGTTAAATGTAGGACAGAGATGGCGGTTGCTTGGGTTTCGGTGAAAGAGAAAACAATATCGAAAGAATACGGTAGGGTCACGTAACACGTGTCAGACAAAGACGGAGTGAAGGCGACCGCGTCGTTGAATTTAGTTGGTAATGATACGTCGGCGTGAACGCACGCAAATTCGATATGCCATTATTTTATAATAATTTACTAAAATAATGCAAATATGTATGTTTACCTCACATAATTATATAAAGGGACCTTTAAAAAGTCTTATCTGTATTGAAAAAATATATTTTTACCGCATATTAAAAACTATGTCGATTTTTAAACATGTAACATTGTGTTACATCACCGTTCCTGAAGGTATTTTTTAACACAGTCTATTAAGAGTTAATTCTCTTATGAATGGTCAGATATATCTGTGTTCTTCATCCGTAAATGCAAAAAAAGCACAGTGATGGCTTTGTTCTAGCGGTCGTGCCACTTCGCAATGGTTTATACGACCGTTGCGGTGCAGCATGGTCCTACTTGTTAGTAGAAAAAATTTCGAGAAATGAGACGATTGAATATGACCGATACGGAAGCTTTTAAGTCAAATTACTGTTTCTGAGAAAAAAAAGTGTATTTACATATCTATAGAACACCAGCATTAGTGTTCAATTATAGATAGACCGCATTCAAAACGAACAATAAGAATACCAATCACTAACAACGTGTATGGCGAAAGAAAAAGAGATTATATTGTGCCAAGAATCTTTAATAAATTAGATAAAAAATTCTTTGAGATGATGCAAGACAAAAAAACTCCATTGGCTTCAAAAAAGTACAAGCTAAAAGAATATATATTAAAGCTTTTTACCTAATCTTACATTAGTTTATAATTACATAATATCATCATCATCATCACTTGTAAAAAAACATGCAACACTCAATTATGACCTACTATCTTCATTATAAAATAAAAATTAAAATTGAAGGAAACCATGCCGTCAAACTGCATATGTTTGATGTAATAAATATTAAAAAAATATATATATTAAAAAAATATATATATTAAAAAAAAAAAAATAATGTGCGCAAAAAATATGTGTGTTGTTACGATACAAAAAATTAGCACAAAATAAGTTTTTCTAGTAAGTAAGTAACCTTTTTTAAAATAAAAAATATATATTTTTTGGAATATCATATTGAAGTTTGTAATACGAGCTTGTCTGGCAACTTTACCCCGCTTTCTTCTTACCGGACAAAACTAGGGAATGGTCTTTTGATTTTGGTGTTTCCTTATTTATCTAATTTAAATTTCCAAAGAAATTGTCAATTCCCTCCATAACAACATGTCGTTTAACTTTTCAATTTTCTGACGCATGACACATTAGTTTAATATACGTGGTGTAACAGAGCTAGTCCATAATTGTTTATAGTCCCTTTGGAGAACCCTGCTTATATTTTAAGACGATAAAGTTCAAGCAACCATGACCATGTTCAGGCATCAATAGTTATGGAGATATGCGACATCAAAGTATTCTTTTCAATATTTCTTACTTATCTTTTGTAAAAAGGTGGTCTATCGTTACAGTAATTTACATCGAATATGAAAAAATTATTTCCTTTAATGTAAGTCAAATAAAATGAAAAGAATCATCTGATTACGATTGGAATTTCTGGAGGGTTTTATAAAAAGTTAGTCAGAAACAATAATATAATAAAATGTAGATACGTTACAAGCGTGAAATCTTAGCAACTCAAGATTAAGGTAATTGCCTTACTTGCATTCGTTATCGAACGGACTTTCTTTGTGATCGGGCGCAACGCTACGCCGAAAAAAAGTCCCGGGGAATAAGAAACAGAGTATCGTACACTATTGTAAGAATGAGTATGTTATTTAAGTCACCGTGGCTTAAAAAACATACTCATGATTACCTGATTTTTATGTCTACACACAGAACGTTTGTGAAATAAGTGTGCCCGTGATTTTTTTTCTCTTTCAATGCAATATTTGCTACATATGAAAGCCGACTAATATGGGAATAACGTGTCTATATTATAATACGTCAATGTTCAGAAGTATTGCAAAAAAATGCAAGCTTTGATATTGCATAACTCCATAGCTATTTATATTTGGTCATGGTTGCTTGCATGCGTTCGACTCATAAACAAGGCAGGAATCCACCTGTAAGATTTTGTGGACGTTTCGCTTCTGCAGTTACGTCCAGATCTTGTACATGCACATGAATGCAGCCACAGTATACCCAGAACAGCAGGTTATCTCCGGCCTGTCGGCGAGTTATTAGCCTACTCTTGCATTGACGCTAGGGTTGTCACTTTATTTTTACTCCCTTTCTTTTAACTCGTAGCGTCTGAGATTCCTACGCATAAGGTAGACACGAAACCCGAAAATTTATGTAATTAGTATACCTAGTTTCTGCACTTAACTTGCAAGAACGCTGATTAACATCAATAAAGACTTTGTGATTATCAACACACCTTTAGTAAAGCACCATAAACATAAAAAAGGCATTTTTTTCTAAAGCGGCGGCTGCGAGCGCGAATGGCACCGAAGGCACGGCCGGTACTGCCGCCGCCTTGTGCCCCCATATTCTACGTCAATGTGTGCGTCACAGTGCGTGCGTACACGGCACCGAGCACGCACGCACACACTCTAATGGGTAGCCAGTAGTGATGGGTCCGCTCTGTACTCACTACTACAATGCAGTACTACATTACATTGAAGTGCACACTTCGCACGTTTTGATGTGTAGTGCACACTAAGTATAAATTTCAAATAGTACGCTTCATTTCAAAGCGAATACTACAAAGTACATATACGTCATTCATTTTTTACGTGAAATTTGATGTAGATATATGAATAAATCTCTGAAAACTGTAACAACCCACCCCCTCCCCCCCCATGGTTTGAAATCGAATTTTTTTTAGGTCGCCAAATGTTACTTTGGAGAAAATAAAGAAAATATCGTCATTTATCTTAAATATTTTCCTCGTTGACCTTTTTTTTTTTTAGCTCGCCAAAAGAACTCACTAGTACTACATTACTTCATTTCATTACACTTTACTTCATTAATACTACAATTACTTCATTACATTACTTCACTTCATTAATACTACAATTACTGCATTTCATTACTTCACTTCATTAATACTACAATAACTTGATTACTTCACTTCATTTACTTCACTTCATTTCGTAGTGCTACAATTACTTCACTTCAAGTAGTTTTTACTACAATTGTAGTGTACACTTTGTAGTCTTCAAACTGGTGAACGTGTGTGTGTTGCAGTCTTCATTTTGAAATGTAGTTTTTCCCTTCGCTAGTAGCCAGTTTGTATGAAGACGTATTACTGTTCTTAGTATACTGTGATTAAACACATATAAAATATACATAGAAGGAGCGGTCTTTTGAAACTGGCACGAATTTCGATAATCTGTCAGAATCATGGCCTGTGATTGGTCCAAACATCTCAATCGTCAACTTGACCAATAGCGTGAGTTTGGCTATCACCCCGCTTCGGTGGAACGCGGTGGCGCTGCAGTGCAGGTAATTGGAAAGGCGGTAAAAAGTTTCACGACTGTTTAATACCGGTTCCTTAACGGTTTTACTAACGGGCCGCCATGAATATGCATAGATCATGTAATGAGACCGTTTTACTTCCAACGGGGCTAATTGTTTTTTTATTACTCGGGATGTGCTCCTGGGATATTTTATTCAACTAGGTATTTCACTGGACCATCGCGATATTAAATATTAAAATTCTTGTCTCTCCAGTCGCGCTCTGCGCTGCTGATTGTAAAAGCTTTTTTTGGTTAGGGTTTTTTGGGGTATTCTTCTTGGTCTTTTGGCCAACGTCTTGAATCTCATTGCAGGATTCGTCATCAAGGATAATAAACCATATAATAGGTAGGGAAAAGTAAGCTAGAAATTTCATTGGTAAACGCATGGTAGAATACCCCAAAAAACTCTTATTATTTGTACAGGGTATCCCGTAAGTCAGTTAAAACTGGACAAAGTATTGATTTTGAATACTCGTTTTGGTCAAAAAGTGACATTTTCTTCCAAGCTGGAGCCGTTGGCTTTGAATTTTGAACAAAAGTTTACAGAAGCATTATTCAGGATTACCTACATAATAATTTTTTAAAAATGAAGAAGAATAAAGATTTGTAGAAACAGGAGTGAAAAGACCGGCACAGGGTGTAGTTTTTTTTCAATATTTCTAACTCATCTTTTGTAAAATAAAAACTAACATAATATTTATCAGAAAAATATTTTAAAAAATCAAAGAAACAGTCAGTTAAAACTGGGCAAAATATTGATTTGTAATACTTGTTTTGGTCAAAAAGTGACATTTTCTTTCAAACTGGAGCAGTTTGCTTTGCATTTTGGACAAAAGTTTACAGAAGCATTATTCAGGATTACAAAATAAAAAAAAATGAAGAAAAATAATGATTTGTAGCAACAGGAGTGAAAAGACTAATGCTTATAATTTTTAAAATACATGACTAAGATTTTTTTTAATATTTTTCTGATAACTATTATGACTTGGCCTATCACCCGATTTCGTCTTGACGTCGAGATTCGGGACACCCTGTATTGTCACGAAATGGTAAGCATAAAGAATTAAGAACGAACTATAGCAATCTAGAGTTATCTGCAATACTGGGGAACCATTTACAAGTGCCTGGAACATCCTAGAAACGACGAAAACCTTGGTTCGAATTCAACATGATCACGTATAAATAGCGCAGGTCTAAAGCCGTGCAGGGAGTTTGTTTGGACAATTCGTTCGGTGCGAAGCGAGTCGCGAGGCGATGGCCAGTTGTGGCCCAGTCATGAATTTCGGAGCCATAGATACTAGTGAAATAATCGAGCAAGAATATGTGTGACTTTTATGTGCAAGAATTAGGCGGAATGTTTTAACGAATGTTAAATAAAATATTCCCAGCTATAATAAAGTATTCATATACGAGTGATATATTGCAAAATAGTGTAACTTAAAGAGTAGTCTTATGTTGAATCCGCGTAAAGTGACTTTGTCCATTTAATAATTAATTAATCACTAATTGATAAATCGGTAAATAATTTCCAGTGTTTTTTTTTTTTTTTAGGAATCTCAACAGTATACAATTTATTATAATAATACATAACGTATTGGGTAATTCTTAGACCAATAATAGAGATCCACGGCATAATATATTAAGTCAAGCAATAAAGAAAACATATATTAAATAGAGGGATAGCAGTGGGATTTAGAGGGGGAAGTGGAGTGAAGTGTATGGGATTGTGGCTGAGTGGAGTGCGTGTGTATTCTGTGCGTGACGTTGTATACAGATATGGGGGTATGTGCAAAGAGTGATGAGAGTTTGGCTGTGGTATGTGTATGATGATGGTCGGTCTCAGTTAATCCGGTGAAGATATAGAAACAAGTAATATAAGCGGTTTAAATACGATTTTTAAGAGCTGAGATGTTGGTATTAAATATATCAATGTCATTGAAGTGGTCATTGTATGCTTTGCATGTAAGCTGGATGAATGAGTTCTGTGCATAAGAGGTTCTGCTCATGGGTACACGGAAGAGCACGGACTGTCGGGTTCGCCTTGATAAAACGTGGAGAGAAACCAGCTTTTTCATTTACTTTCCGCAGCCACGACCACGAATATTCTGAACTTCCTGGAAATCTGAGTTTTTGTATTCGTTACACGAATATTGCGACTTCATCGGGAATGGAACCCGGAATCCTCTGATATGTGGTGTACGTACATAGATATACGGTACCTACCTAGGTACCTAGTGCGGCAAAATTCATTGATAAAGAAATGCACATACATTTTCTTTACTTGTATTTACTAATGTACATAATGGCGTTCTAGTGCCAACCCTTATGTATGGAAGTGAAGCCTGGAATTGGCAAAAGAGGAATGAAAGTAGACTGAATGCGGTTGCAATGCGGTCACTAAAACGCTTGTGTGGAAAATCTTTGGTCGATAGAGTGAGGAATGAACAAATTAGAAGTGAATGCAATGCTGGCTGTAGTGTGGTAGATAGAATAAAGAAAGAAGTGCTGAGATGGTTTGGTCATGTGGAACGTATGAACGAGGAAAGGATGGTTAAGAAAATATATGAGGCGAATGTTGAAGGCAACAGGAATTGAGGGCGTCCGCGAAAGACCTGGCACGATCAGGTACTACAAGTATTTGAGGATGGCCCTGTTAAAAGCCGCAACAATCGTAGAACGTGTATGAGAAGATGTATGAATGTGGCCGAAGCAAAAGTGGTGTGCCAGGATAGAAGAGTGTGGCGTTCAATCCTCTCTGCCTACCCCTGCAGGGAAACGGCGTGATGGTTAGTTAGTTAGTTAGTTAGTTAGTTAGTTTTTACTAATCAATAAATATATAGGTATTAGATTTTTTAAATTTTGAGATTAATATCTGTCGCTGCTCAATCGTTATTTTTAATTGTGAGATGTCAAATGTTACCCGTCATACGCGACTACCGTAAGGCTCGTAAGACCACCGTAAGGTTTTTTATTTATATATATTCATTCGGTGTTCGCGAGTATACGGCTATTTTTATCTACATAGTATTAGAAGTAGGTAAGCCAAACCTTGGATAATACCTTTCTACATTTAAAATTGAACTTTCGACCCCGCCGATGGCTTTCCGATGTAAAAACTTAACCCTCTCCGAGCGACACTCCTCGGGCAATCATATTTCATTTCCAATTTGTCACAAAAACATTATCGGTTGATAGTTTGATTTATATCTGCCCCCGCCCTGATGGAGGGCTGTTTGGAACAATGTTTTATTGGAATGTGTGCGGCAGTTGGAACAACTACCACCGGAGAAGCGGAAAGTTGCCCCAAGTTGTTCCGGGCTCACTCAAAACTTTGCCATTTTGACCTCTGGGGCACTTAACATGGGAGCGCAGATGAACGTGTTAAATATGGAACTTATTTGTTTTTCCGACGTCTATTCGAAAACAGTTGACAAAGAGAACAATGAAAATATATTTGGTTCAAATATTTTATTCGTGAAAGCAAGATTTTTACAATGGCAAGAAATAATACGCAAAGTTATTATAATTATCTTAAATAATATAAAATGAAGCAAGTGTTATGTGAGTTGGATGGGGTGGTGAAAATGGAAGGAGGTGGGAATTAGGGTTGAGGGAGGAAAACCGTAAGATGTGTACGTATTCTAGTATGTGCAGATGATTAGTGGACTGGACTGAGGAGAACAATCTACATTTTTAAATACATGCGCAGAACAGGAGAATATCCTACATTCATGAACCACGAAGTACTGCTGAGGGAATGCAACTACCGCAGCCTCGAGTCGCGCAGACAGGAGGGCCTAGTCATGTTGGGGGTTAACTTTTAAGAAATAAAATTGATGCCCCGAAACTGCTAGAGAATTGTGCCCTGTTTGTACCAAATAATTATTTGCGAAATCGAGGTCACGCGCTATTTCATGCGATGGCAAAAAATAATTTGTTTATTAGTAAACTGATTATAATGATGCACAATACAAAATAAATAATGAAGAAAAATAATGCTCGATGGTCTTGTGATTAAGACAATTGCCTAGTTACCTAGTTGAGCATAGTTTAAAAATTGTGATAATATTGATATAACACATATTCGGTGCACGCATCTTCATATAAAAAATTATAAAATTGTTGGTTTTCTAAAGTAAGATAGATTGTTATGTTTCATATTTAATCTCAGCATCATTATTATTGGAGATTTTGGTAGTACAGTAAGCCATCTTACCAGTGTCTTGCCTGTTAAATTAGTATTTTACAGTAGACAGTAGGCACTTTGCTGGTATAGTAGATAATGGAATAAAATTTTAGTTCGAAAATAAAAATAAACCTCAAATCAGAAAAAAAAATCTTAATGAGAAAAAATTTACGAAAAAATAAATACAAAGTAAAAATTGAAATTAAAATATAAACGTTACTGTTAAATTAAAATATTGCAGCAGGGCAACAATTTTGTTTATTGTGACTCAACTTTTTAAGTTTTAAAATGATTAAAAATATTGATTCTGTGCAAAGATACGTGACGTACACATGTTTAACTACTCTATTAGGTGACCGGCACTCAAGGCATGCAGTGAGAATAAGAAGCATGATTTTTATTTTATCAATTACAGTACAATTACAATAATTTAATCAATCAATAACAGGATGAAGCTGAATAAGAATTTTCATTCCTACAATACAAGAGAAAGCGACAACATAAGAATACCGAAGAAAAAGAAAAACACCTCACAAAATTGTATGATGTATAAAGGTATAAACATCTTCGATAGCCTGCCAAAGTAAATTCAAAACATGGAGAATATAAGGAAGTTTAAACTGTAGTGCAAAAATTTGATTATAAAAACTTTTAAACGATTAGATGGAATGCAATATGTCTAAGTGAAATCATGTATTAGCTCACACAACATTATGTGTGGAACTAAATTATTACGATAAATAAATAAATATAATTTGAAAAATAAATCAAAAATAAATGTTTATCTGACTGAGAATTTTGTGAAATATTAAAATCTGAATAATTTGTTTATAATTACGATTTGAATATTACGAGATACATCTCTTATTTTGGTTTCTTTTTAAAATAAATGCTTATGAAAGTCATGCTTCTTGTTCTCACTGCATGCCCCTGCCGGCACTCGCCGGTGACCGATCACTTTAAAACCACAAACCATATTTTTTTAATGTTATTTGTGGTCCGTACCCGGCATTACCCGTGATTACGGGGAAGGGGTAGTAGAAAGCGGCGGGGAGTACCCATATTTTAAATAAAAAAGATATGCCTACAAAGTACATGCATCACAACAATATTCTAACTATTTAGTAAGTTTCGAGCTTTTGCTACGAAAATAAGACTTAGTTGATAGTCTCCAAGAATGAGTCTCGAACCCCCAACCGCTTGATCACTGGGCGAATATCTTGACCACAAGCCCAATTAACTACTCTCTACTACTATTTTTTCGCAAGTCCATAAGAGAAAATGAAGTGTTCTGGTTTTTAACACTGCAACTGACTATAATTTGGAAACAATGACATTTAATATAACGCAGTCTTAAATCGGGAAGAGGGAGATCCGTATAGAGAGGGGACTGCCTATGTTTTTTACATACATTTAAGAGGAGGATAAGCTGGCGGAGTGAGATATTTTCAATACGATCCTAAAGTGCAACTGAATAAAATTTGGAGCGGCTAACACTCAATATAAAAAATATTAATATCGGGGGTAGGGGTCAGATTACCCATATTGAGAGGAGAAAAAGTGCTTTTATTTTGCGCGTTCTAACAAGTACCAATGCCAAATTCAATCTTATGGAGTATATTTTCATGGATTCTAAAATATTCCGAATGTTATATTTTTAAACAATACATATAAATATTAAATAAAATTGTATCATTTTATTGATTATATAATTAACAACCAGATAAATTAAATGAATAGCCCGTTACTTGACATATTCCCCACTTCGGCGTCCACTTCTCAATTACCCCCACCATAGCTGTAGCCACGCCCTCGTTCAAAAATTTATTTGTTTGCTAGAATGGATAATGGATAGTTAATTTGCGTCCGTCCTGGTGAAGATACAGTGGTATCGAAACCGATAGACGTTACTAGTTAAGTAGTTAACACAAAGTTGTTTAATTGAAATTAATAATTATGTCCAACCACAAAGTTAACGCTATATACACCAAAAAAATTAGAAATATTTTTTGTGCTTTACAAAATAAAGAAAAGGCATAATCACGGTAATATTTTATTAACATAACAAACGTCCATTTCTTATTTCGTATATCAATGAAAATTTTCAGGAAATTTCATACTTAAATAAAAATCCTTTAATAATATAATATGATTCAAACGTAACGGTAAATTATCTGATAATAAGACCTTATATTATTCCGTTTGATTTAGAGCTAACAAGAAAAAACTTTTTAACGCCCACAATCCCGACAGTAATAAGAAAATAGAAAATGATTATCTATTCCCCACGGTTCCATCTGCGAGGGACACCTGGAGTTTGAAAAAAATGATGCCAGCCTCGCTGTACCGAAAAGGTTCTCGAGCGAAAAACTTCCCGCACGCTCCTCGCGAAGGGCGTTTCATTTTGCGAAAGGGATTTTTCGGATTTTCCGAAGCGTGGGACATATCCATCGAAATTTCAACTTTAGTTTTTCCCCATTTTATGTATGGCTGCCAACTATTGGAAACATTGATGTACCTTTGCGAGGTCGGACAAGTAAAAAGGGTTGACATATAAATTCTTTGTCTTCCCCGAGAAGCGGAAAATGGGCAAAATCCCTTCAAACTAACTTACAAATAAAGCTCCATTTTCGGCAACTTTGGGCTATACCGCCGGAATACCTATGCGGGGGAGGCAGACGAATATGGTCCTTATTGCCCCTTACGCAGGGACTAGGGGCGGCGATACAGCAGGGTGTTTCCGAACATTTCTCATTCGTGTAACAACTCTGACCTTAAAGTTTTTCCGGCCCAGGTTGCTTATTGACAGTGGTGTGGAGAAAACCATTTGTGGGAAGCTTTGTTTTTCTTTAACTCTGTTTACTTTATCTAAGTACTCTTGGAAGGGGTGATCAGAATTTATCCAATGTCTTAATCCATCTCCTGCCCATAAGTGGCATCGCTGCAACAGCCCTGTTCTCTGAGCGTAGAATTTATAAATTTACAAAATTTATATTGAAAATAGATATAACCTTTAATGATAAGTTAAAAAAACTTAAAGAAATACATTCTTAACTAAAACTATCATATGTTGGGACTACATTGACTAATTTTAACATAAGAATAAAGTAACACTCGAATTTCCTTAATAATAATAACTTCTCCAAATTTTCGAATCAACTCTTAGAATCCAATCATAATTTTAATTTAAAAATAGGGGTATAAATATTAAATTCTAATAATAAATGGTTAAAAATTAATAATATGGATATTTTTATATACGTAAAGCCATAAAAATAACATTCGAATTTCCTTAATAATAATAACTTCTCCAAATTTTCGAATCAACTCTTAGAATCCAGTCATAATTTTGATTTAAAAATAGGGGTATAAATATTAAATTCTAATAATAAAGGGTTAAAAATTAATAATATTAATTTTTATATTCGTAAAGCCATAAAAACAACATTCCTCTAATTAATAATCAAATCAATTTCCCCTACAGTCTTCTGCTTATTTAATTGGCGAAAGAAAAAGAGATTATATTGTGCCAAGAATCTTTAATAAAAAGTACAAGCTAAAAGAATATATATTAAAGCTATGTACCTAATCTTACGTTAATTTATAATTACATATCATGTATCACTTGTAAAAAAACATGCAACACTCGATAATGACCTACTATCTTCATTATAAAATAAAAAATATTGTCAAATATTGAAGGCAACCATGCCGTAAAACTGCTGTGCAGTTTGGCATATGTTTTTTTTATTTAATATTAAAACTACATTTAAATCATAATACATTTGTCTATTACAATCTACTTAGATACATTTTATTTTATTGCTTTGCCTCTCCAAAAATGAGACTTGCTCATGTGCTTGGTGAGGGGCTTACACTTTATCAGTTTGTTTTGGATTTGGCTTATTTGTTCCTTAGCTTTATGTCTTGTTATGCATTGTCAAATTGTATCGATCTAAAGTGTTGGTTTATTTTTTTCTTTAATTGTTGTAAGTCATCGATTTTCTTAATATCTGTAGGTAGGTTATTGAAGTTTTTTATGCCCAAGTATATGTAGTTTTGTTGACACAGTTTGGTATTATATTTTGGGATTTTAAAATTATTTTTGAATCTTAATGATGTGTTTTTTTCAAATTTAGCAGTTATGTTTTCTTTAATTAGTTGTATAATTGACGTTTTTTTGTAAACATTCTCTAATTTTGGAACTTGGAATTTAGAGAAAAGTAATTGTGCAGAGAAGGTTTTTCTTTTTTTTAATATTACTTTTATAATTGATCTTTGGATTACTTTCACTGTGTTTATGATGTTATTATACGCCCCTCCCCATCCAATGATTCCATATTGGAGTAGTGCATGGACAGAAGCGTAATAAACCATTTTTAAATTATCTATGGTTGGTGTGTTACGCAATCTTAAGAACATATATATGCATTTCCTTATTCTTTTGACCAACTCGCTAATGTGGCTGTGCCATTTTAGGTGTTGGTCTATTATTACACCAAGGTATTTTAGTTCTCTTTTAGATTCTTTTTAGATTCTTTTAGATTAAGATTTAATGTAATAATATCAAAAAAATTAATAAATATATTTTTTTTTAAATATTGGTTCCTAGTTTTGAGTATTTATCGTCTTACTACTGTTTTTCACGAGACGCCCCATACACGGCACATAGAATTTCTTAAGCGAAAGTTTTTCAGAAGTTTTCAAATAGTTTGAGTCGATTCAGTCTCTCACGGACCTGATGTGTTTAAACAAGTATTCCTTATTCTATTTTTTTTCGTTCGTTCCTCTCAGTTTTGGAATATTTGGTTTCAGATGTGATCTTACTTTGAAAAATATACCTATGAAAAATTATATTATGTATTTTGTATTGCATGTCTATGCACTCTATGGAGATTTTTCAGAGCTGTTCCTCGATTTATTATTCCAATAATTCGAATATTACTCGAATAAATTATTTAAAAAAAGTTTATTGACGACTTAAATTTGAAGAAGAAATTTAAAAAAATTAAAAGCAGCTATATACCAGTTCGATACTAAAATTATTAAAAAAAAACTCTTTATCATATTATACTATTTGAATCTAGAAATACTAGAAGCACAACATCGGGAAATGTTTTAATGCCGAAAATGAAGACAAAATTTTCTTTTTCATGTTCTGTGCTCCAAGAATCTACAGCATATTGCCATCAGACATTAAAGGGTTAAAAGTAAAAGATTTTTAAGTATACATTATATTAAATATACACACTTATTATACAATTATTTTTAACTGAATTTCAAAAATAGTACAGGTAGTTGTTTTAGAACAGACTAGTCTAGTTAAGCAACTACCTTTACCTCTTTCTATGTAATAAATAATTTTGAATAAATAAATAAAAAAATAAAAAAATTTAATTGTTTGATTCTAACAAATTCGCCATTGTTAAAACTCATTCATTAATAACATTTTTTTAAATAATGAAGGGTATTCAAAAATACTCCTGCACCTGAGTTCTTAACCGGGAATCAATACTTTAAATAAGAGTGTGTTCATTAAAATTTTTACCCTTTCAATTCATGTTTTAATATTGAATAATCAAATGTTAATTTTATATATTAGTTCGTAAAAGTGTTGAATTTATTAGAAGTGGTGCAATTTTAATAGTGGACTAGCTGTAACCCATCAAAAAGGATAATAGTTTTACATGTCGATTCCTAAAGAATAAGTATTTATTTAATTATAAAAAATAATAAAAAAAAGAAGTAACCGACGTTACACGAAGTAACGACGGACGGACGGACAGACAACGAAATTATTATAATTGGGATAAGGCGGTCTGGTCGCGTATATTAACTTGGGTATTGCAACTCAACTGACACTCATATACGATTTTTGAAATCGATATATTATTTACATAATTCTTCTTCTTCTTTTTCAACTTATCTGCGTCCGTTGCTGATTACAGACCTCCCTTTTTGCATTCATTCCACTCTCACCCATTCTGTACAACTATTCTCTGTATTTTTCATCAACACCTTCATATCATCCTTCTGGCACTTCTGCGGTCTGACTCTACTTCTCAAACATTTTTTCATTCCATTATCATCAGACAGTCCGATCGCATGTCCGGCATATTCTCATTTGAACTTGGTGACAATTCGCACTTGAATTTTTTTCTTATGAACTCCACCGCACTTTCCATGATTCTTCGCATTCACAGGTTTGTCACAATTCATTATATATTCGTATCAGGGACGTGCAGTGATGCACTTTGATAAATTGATGAAGAGTGACTTTTGCGTAAACATTAATTTTGAAAAAATGAAAATAAAATAAATTTCTCTCAATATTCCTATCACAGTTATTGTTATAATAGCCTTACAACATGCCTTCTTTGAAAATAATTGTGAATAATTTGTATACATTACAGACAGACAAACAACAAAATTATTATAACAAGATGCTAAAAAGAATTAACGCCCTGACCAAACCTCTGGTAATATGTCACTAAAAACACACTATCGTAGGATATAGAACGGTCTACAAACCTTCAAAAAAACGTCTAGAAACGCCTGAGATAACCAAGAAGCGACGAGAACCTTCTCTTAAGCACTATAATAATTTAGAATGTACGAAAATACCTGCGTTTGTATATAAATACGGAACCACGCCGCGGCGAGTGTTGAGTTGTCGTGTTTGACAATTTGTTCAGTGAGTACGCGACAAGACCAGGTGTACCCAGTCGTGAAATTGTGAAGCGAAGATATCTAGAGAAATAATCAAGCAAAATATAATTGTGAAGTGACAGATATCTAGAGAAATAATCAAGCGAAGTATCTCTTTAAGTACTACAATCATGAGGTAATCGAAGCGATAAATAAAGCGAATAATCAAGTGGAGTACCTAAGCGGCGAAATGAATAGATGCAATAGATATTACGTGCGATAATTGGATAGAATGTTAAATATGTATTACCCAGCGATAATAAAGTGTTTATTTTTAAGTGATATATTAAGAAATAGTGCAATTTAAAGAATAGCATTAATTTTAGCTCGTTTTAAGTGACTTTGTACACTGAATAATTAATTAATTATTAATAAATAAATCACCAATTAATTTGAAGCGTTTACATTTATTCCTCCCTGTCCACGACAAGTGACAATATTGTAGAAGTATTTTATCAAAAGCATACTAATTAAAAAACCTTGAACACGACAATTTATATTTGTCACTTATGTCATTATGGCCACGACAGCTGGTATTTTGTGCATTCTAGATTATTCTAGAGTTCTTCTTGATTGTACCCGGCGTTTCTAAACGTTTGTATACTTCAATAGTGTTGTGACATATTACAAGGAATTCAGAAAGTGTGCAATTCCTTTTGCTTACCATTCCGTGACAATATATAAGGTAATTTTTAAGACCTGTTAATAATTTTCATTATTTGCCAGATAATCATTTTCTTACACATCACTCTCTACTTTCTTCATGCATTGTTTCCATGCCCCTCATTTGATTTAAATAAACTGTGAATTACATATTTCTTCGACCATATATTCCACACCTCAACCAATAATACCACTAACAATAAACAGCACAAAATTTAAATAATTTCGCGAATAAAGTACCTACACAGTGTTCACGTGTTCATGAGGGTAAATTTTTCAAATAAAGAATACGTAGTTACAGCTTTGAAAAGTAAAGTCATTCCTCTTCATTCCGCTCGAAACAAGAAACATTTGAAGATAGATTCGTCTCCCTCCTCGTCCGCCTCCCTTCGTGTTGAACTATTTCAGTGAGTAATGTATCCAGTTTTCGTAAACTTTCCCGGGGGTCGTTTGTCTCTCTGCTTACCCCGGCGGGGGGCGATCGGTTCGCGAACTTCGGCGGAAATAAACTCGTAAAAACACCCCCGCTATTTGTATCAGATCTTTGAATACACTCTTCAAAGTTTACCACTAGAGAATCTGATGGAGAATTGTGGAAAAGAATGGGGAACGTTTTGTATCGCAATGTGTTAAGGAACTCTCGGGAATGTTTCGGCGAGAGATTAATCTATCATTGTGCGTAACTTTATTTTTAATTATCATCTGCCAGTCAGTCTTGTTAGAAATACTAGACTGTAAGATGGCCACAAAAGCGACAAGTGGAGCAAGTCATTTGCTAACTTTAAATAAGATAGTGTAACTATTCAGTTTAACTTTGAAATAAATAGTTACTTGTTATTTATGGGAGTACCGCTTTAGATCAGACAAAAATTAAGAAAGCCCTTTTTTAAGGGGCGTTTAGGTGAAATTTGCAACTAAATGTGCGCGCATTTTGTGACGAAATTTTTCACACCGTGCAGATATTTAATACAAATTTGTTTTTCACTTTGTAATCGCCTTCTTCTTCTTCTTCTCGTGCCCTGTCCGCTTAACGGACGTTGGCTATCATGTTGGCTATGCGGACTTTGTTTACTGCGGCCCGGAACAGCTCCACAGTAGACTGGCCAAACCACTGCCTCAAGTTTTTCAGCCATCAAGTCCTCCTTCTTCCAGGGCCCCGACTTCCGGCAATCTTTCCCTGCATTATGAGATGCAAGATCTCGTATTTCTCTGGAATTCTCATCACATGTCCTAGATATTGAAGTTTTCGGATTTTTATTGTTTTAATAACTTATTTTTCTTTATTCATCCGAGCCATAACATCTGTCCATCCAGCTTATTTTGAGAATTCTTCTGTAGATCCTCATCTGGAATGCCTCAAGTCATCTTATCAGTTCTTCGGCAAGCGTCCATGTTTCCATTCCTTAGAATATGGTTTTTAATCTGGGTATCTGCGAAAATCGATAGTCGATGTCGCCGTTGCACTAAATTCGTATCTTACCCGACGTAGAATAGGGATCTGTAATCTGCGGATATCTCTTTAGTCGACAGTTTTTGCGGCTGATTCGTTTCGTGCTTCCTCACGTTCTAATTATTCTGTAGTTTTTAAAGTAATTTTTTAATATTTAGATTATCAACAAGTTTTTATATGACTTTGATACATAAAACATTTTATAAAATTAAATGGAAGGAAGATAAAATGTGACATTGTACTATTATATGATTGACCAATTAATGTAGAAAATAAAATTAAGAGTTATTGATGCAAATCAACAAGTTATATGGTGGCCGTTGTAGCCTAGTGGATATAACACTAGCGTCTCATACCGAAGGTTCCGGTGAAGTCACAATTACCTATTCTCTGTGATTTATCCAAGACTGTTTTTTTTGTTGTGTTTCGCTTCAGTAATAGCGCCTCTTAGCCTGTTGAAGCCTATACGTGTATGTCAGGCGATGGTCCTCATCGTGATTTTGTTAATATGATTGCATAAATATATATATTACATTTTCGAACGACTGTTGTAAACTTGTAAATAAGTAGCTTGTTGGTGTAATGGTCATGACGCTCGCCTTGTGATCTGGTATTCGGTGGTTCGACTCCCATTCCAAGACACCAGTAAATTAGTCCTATTTTCATAGAATATGTACTTAGCTTAATTTGAAAATAATAAGAATATTGATGCAACACGTATTATGTCTACGAATTTCTATTTTAAAAAACTACATTAAATTATTTATTCGCTCAATTGTTAAAATTTAGTCATTTCGATTTAGTCTGAGTCAATTAATGTATATTATAGATATCTCACAGAGATGAAACTGTATTTCTGAGATATCTATAATATACATTAATTGATTAATAATGTCTCTGTGACATAAATCCAGCACTGTTCTGAAAGATTTGAACAAACTCAAAAATATTCTGAGTCTGAGTCATACTGAGTATACCCAGGTTATTCATTACTGAGATATAAAAGAGGTAAATTGCCTAAATTGGTAATAGAACGTGGTGTGAAACTAGCTTCGCGATCTTATTTAGTGAGTGAAAATAATTTTAAAATTAACACCCTGAATAATCCACGGCAGTATTGGTTTTTCATTATTTATTAGTTGGGTTTTTCAGAATAGTTCAGCACTAGACACAGCGCTGGATACGATAACATATCACGCGCTCCCATCGCAACCGTCCGGGAAAAGAGCCTGGCAATGAAAGCCTACATAGCTATTCACGTGCATGAAATGAAGCCTCCTTTTCCGCATTTTTGTCCTCATGAACGAGTTTTAGTCTAACATAAAACTTATACAGGTAGAATAAATGTTTTATGAAAAAAAAAATTATTATCGACTGATAATTTGATCAATGAAAATTATTACATACAAATTATACAGAATCACAGTTTGATAAATTAGAAATTTTGGAAATAAGAAAGAGTGTTAATATTAAATTGAATGTTTTAAAAACTCAGGTCCATTTTGCTAATAGTTATCTTTTAAATTTATTTTCATGTTAAGTAGGTACTTTATATTATTCATTTTCCATATATAACTTTTTAATATTTTGATTATCTATACTTGTTATCCTGACGACGAAGCCATTGGCTTCGAAACATATTAATTTTTTTTCAATAAATAAAGTGGTGTTCACAAAGTTATTTTATATAAATTATGTAAATTATTATAGAAATAATGATTTTTTCTGTGAGTGAAAATTAAATTATGATCGTACTCGTGTGAAACATCTTTGCCAGTATTCCGAAGGTCATTCAGCAGTCTTTTAGTGACATATTTTGTCGTATTCTTTTTAAGGGTCATTCTCTTATTGATGTAGGTCTTTCCATCGTTCCCTTTCTCATCATATAATGTCTTTATTTTTATTTTACTTAGATCAGGCGCTTCTGCTTGTACCCTTCTCCAATAACTGGATTATTAATGTTTTCCTCGGCCATCCTCTTCTTTTTATATTTTATTTTATCAAACTCAGCGACAGACGCATTATTGCTGATCTCTATATCTATACAAAATAATTCATTCTTATAACTTGGATTCTCCGGAACTCTTATCATCCATATCTTTTCACACTTTTCAAGGATTCTTTCACTGCAACAAAAGCAACACATATCACCAAAAATACTCCACGATCGACAGACTTTCGATCCTAGGAAACGAGTATGCACAAATTGCAGATATTCTCAACATTAACTTAAGTCGATACCGAAATCTCCTTAACGAACAGTTTACCGTTAATTTATTTGATTAAACTTTGTTAATACATATGTCTTTATTTTTATTGATATACACTTTTAATTATCTTTACTTAATTTGTGATTTATGTACTTGTACAGATAGATATTGTGTTATAAATTTCATATGTATACATTTTTAAATAATCGTGTAAGCAGATATTATTCACATTTATAATGTACACTGTCATCTTGATATATATAAGTTTGTTATTTTATTGTAATCGATGTAAACCGTTGAAATAAAATAAATAAATAAATACTGTAAACACATGTGTGTTGTGTTGGAGGAAATGACCTAAATTATCCTCAGAATAAATTTATTTAGTTGATGATCGTAACCCTCATAAGCTCTCCAACGTACTCAACAGAGTGAAATTCATATCTCAAAAAATGACCTGTGTCACTTTTCACTATCATTCCTAGGGTGGAAGATCATCTCTTTTCTGACCCTTGATTCTACCAGTTTATTAAATTTATTTTAAAAATGTCATCATCGTATATTATGTATGATACGCTCTGAATAATCTTCTCATTTTATTCATCAACTCAATGTTAAGATGAAAAGCCCTCATTCAGATGAGATAAGCCTAGTAATGCATTTAAACAAGTCTCGGTTCTGAATTACCTCACAGTTCTCTCTCAAGCCAGATGCAACACCAAACCAGTCACAGTTGTTCAAGCTATCAATACTTTTCCATGATTTCATTCTAAATTTGTGCCCAGTATAATGTTATTTTCTAAACTGTCACTTTTAACCATAATGTGCCAGAAAAATTGGAATAATTTTTTGTTCACAGCCCGTATTCCAAAGGCTTATATCATACGTTTGTCACTATTGTAGGCCGTCCAATTTCCTACTGTATCTATAAAGATTGAAAAGAATAGAGTGCGAACCAACTTAAAATTTTTCAAGAATCAGAACTTCAGTAAAAAATATTGAATTTATTATTCAATTCATTTTATTAATACAAAATAATCCGTTCCTTACAATAAGACTAATTTCTGTAAACAAGATCCAACCCACATAATACAAACCATTCTTAGATAACTCAGTTTATAGGTTTATTTTTAAGTTTCATTTATTAAATATGGGAGGTTGCTTGATAATCCCAAAGTAATTAATTCAGTAATAAGAAAAAAAATGGATAAAAGTACGAGAAAATAGTTGCCAGACAAAAAAAACCATTGGCCTCGAAAAATTCCAAAGTGAAAAAATACATATTGAAGCTATAATACCTAATTATTGACATATATTTACTCTATAATATTAAAATAAATTAACACTTAAAAATAATGTTGAAAATAATTTGTTAAACTATATTAAGGGCAACCATGCCGTAAAACTGCCGTGTTATATGTCTGTAATAAATAAATTTAAAAAAACACTGAAAAAAAAAGTATCGCTAAAATGAAGGAACTAAAAGCTATAGCAAAATTAACCGCGAATCTTTTTAACGAATCACAAAATTTTGGATCTTAAATTGTGCGATAGATCTTTATAACAATATTATAGAGGTGAGATTAGGTTAAGATATTTATTTATTTTATTTATTTATTTATTTAACGCCCTTATGGGCTTTTACAAATATACAAAATATAAATTTTAAAAAATAACATAAGACAGATAAAATAATAATATAGGTAAAAGGTACAAGCACATAAATAGAATTATGTAAATTTAGATAGCTGTTAAAGATTCAAGTGCATATATTAGATTTGTGTAAAATTAAGATTAGTGTAAATTGCAGTTAAAAAGATTCAAATAAAAATTCAGATAAAATGAAAAAAGAAGTTAAAGAAGTGATAAGAAAATGATTGTAAGTAGTTAGAAAAAGAAAAAATACATTGCAGTTAAAAATGTCCAAGTACAATTTATAGATTTGTGTAAATTAAAAAGAGAAGTTTATGTAGTAAGAAGAAATGATTGTAAGTATTAAGAAGAAGAAATTTATATTAAACTAATTTAAAACTACTATTTAAAATGAAAATTAAATTTTTAAATAAAAATAATGTACTATTATGGTATTGTAGGCTTCAATAATACCAACTATTCGACATCATCATTGATCTTGTATAGCATGAATTTCCAAATCAGGACACCCTGAAAATCTATCTTAACAGATTTTAATAGCGTTAATGCTAATCAACTTTATTTAGTCAGTTTCGTTTTCCAAGCATCGCGAATCTTTTTTTACTCCCTTTATATTAACTCGTGGCATCTGCTTGCTTGCCGTCAACAAAAACTTTGGATCGATTTTTGACCCTTTTCCCGTGATCCAATCGAGCTGAAACTTGGCAAGCAGACTCGTGGCGACGATCCAGAAGATCTATCAAATTTTTGTTAAAAAAATTAGAAATTATAGTATAATTTCGGATTTTTAAAAATTTTATTGTTTTTTTCAAATTGGAATCATTAGAAAAGTTTGATTAGCAACGGCGCGGCGGCCCGATAACGTCGCGTAATATTTTCTAAATTTGAATTACTACGCCGGTATAATAGGTACATCACTACGAATTTCGAAAATTTACAAAACAATTGGTTCACAGATGACAGCCAAATTGGGTTTTTTGGGAAAAAATCAAATAATAATCTACTTTTTTAAATTTCTGCGTAGTTTTGAAGAATTCTACATTACTCAAATCTGATTCTGACTAAATCATTTGACGCTGGAAATTCATAAGGTACGATATTGATGATAATTGAATCTATCAAAATCTTGACATCTCAAAACATCTGACATTTTAGAAATATATTAAATTTCTGTAAGTTTAGTGTTATGGTATATGTTTTAATTCGTGTTATATTTTACAAAGAAAGGGAGTATAGTAAAAACTTGGTTTTTATGGGTTAAAAACACATTTAAAAGAACGTTCGTATTTCACTTATAAAGTAAATGCCGTGTACTAATGATCTTTTTTGCAGAATATAAATCATAATTTTCTGCTCATGTTGATATAAAAGAGTATATACGCAAACGTATATATAATTTATTTTATCTAACTTTATGGGGTGGATCCTGTTTGCGAAAATACTTCCAATTGTAGAAACGCGAGAAAAATATGAAATAGACTCGAAGACAATGCGTACCAATAATTTCACCCCCACACGCCGAAACAAATCATGAAAATAGAAGTTATATTTGAGTTAAACCGCGATAACTCATTTGCAGCCCCTTTCGAGCGTTTTTTATATGGGGGTTAATTTCCCTTCAAATTACTTTTGCGAAATATTACAAAGGTCAGGAGGAATTATGAGAAAGTCCCGTGAAGTAGAAAGGGTCTAATCGCCGCCACCGGAAGCGGGGGCCGGCGAAGAAAAATTTACTGTACCAATTATTTTTACGGCGAGCGTGACTTCTTTGGAAATTTGGACAAAGGGTGTACTCGCTCCGGCCGATTGAATTTATTGTTGGGTAATCTTGAAAATTAAATTGGAAAAAGTTTTTTTTTAATTCGCCCCGTTATCTAGAGTTTGCGTGTAGGTGATTCGGTTACGGGTCACGTGTTCGATACCCGACGCATCAGCATTTTTTCAACGTGGTTTATCTTCATTACAATTAATAAAGACTCACTTGTTGTATAACTTAATATTTTGACAGCTCTCTAAAAACAATTTATTTAATTCAAAATCTTTATCAAACTAGCTGATCTGTAAATACCACAGTTTATTGTTTTAACTTATTTAAACGAAAGACTTAATTTTATTTGTATTTGTATTATTACTTAAATGTTAATATAATTGAAACTTATTGGTTAATATATTAATTAATTCATATTATGAAAATTAGCTGTCCTGATACAAAGTTTTTGCCCTGTTTCTATTAAACGTGTTATTATCCGCTCTCATTAATAATTGAAGATTATTCTAGCAGAACCTTTATCCAATTTTATATATGTACGTGTTATATTTTAATTATCTTTTAACTGGTAAGGCCGAGTCCTTCATGTCACCTTTTTACGGTTTTCTTTTTATTTCACCTTACCAACTTAAATTACCATTTTTCCATCCTTAATCATGTATTAAGCTATGATAACTTGAATCTAATTTATTGATTCTGCGATTTCTCATAAATGTACTGGATATAATATATTTTATTTGTATTATATGGCTTAAATATATATTATAATATATATGATTGATCCTATTTTTAATTCAAATTATATATGTTTTCCGCAACTGAAAGCTTCATTAAGTATTCGTACTCTATAAAAAATATACAATAGTATATTTTTTCGGTGACAAATTTCAACAATTATTATATTCCCTGTGGCCACTTTTAATGCAAAAGATTCTTATTTTATACATATTTCCTAAATAAATGACTCAATATAAACATTCAGTGTCTACTCCTATATACAACTTTTGTCAGATATCTTAAGAACTGATGAAACTAATCTGAAAAAAATTCAAAACACTTTGTTGCTTGACATTTTATTAAAGTTTAAAAATAAAATTAAATATTTAATTTTAAACCACTTATTATACTATATATTCGTCAACTAGTTTCGGTAAGTCTCAACCTTCATCAGGACAAAACAATATAATATAGACAGTCTATATTATATTGTCCTGATGAAATTTGGACCGTTCAAAACTACTTGACTAATACATAGGATAAAAAATGGCTTAAAACTTAATATTTATTTTTATTTTAAAATTTAAATATAGTCTGAAAAAGATGTGTAAGTTAAAGGAATAGAAATAAAATAAATTGATAATGTCTGTAATAAATATGTGATTGGAATAATTTAATATATTTTCGTTATTAAATACTGCAATTATTTACCTATTTATCAACAGTATCGTGACATATCTTGGCGTACAATATTGTTGAGGAATGTTCGAGATTATTGTGAGAGAATTTAATTAAGAAGTTTCCGGAACATCTTCCGTCTTGACAGTTGTGGAATGCGTCAGACGATGACGATGGAATGCATCAACAGGCTCCACGGCCCCTGGGGAATCGGTCATGGCTCCAAATATCAAAGGAAATATTCTGTTTGATGGACAGCTAGATTTGTAATATCAAACTTAACGTTTTGCTATGCAAAAATCAAAGGTGAACCTTCCTTGAATAATACAATGAACGAAGTTAATTTTATTACCCTTGGTTAATAAATTATTCAATTTCATTTAACTTATTGTTAATCATTTTCATCTTACAAAAAATGTACCATATGCATGTAGCTAGGATGACACCTGATCTCAGTCGATTTTTCAATATGATTTTTTTGTCGAGCAATGATTTATTATTAACTGACTTACGATAGAAAAAAATATTAAAAGATCAGGTTATGCCCTAGTTTTCGTGATATTAATATAGATACTATATATTATACGTATTAGTAGGCAAATGCTCCTGCTTTTTTATCATAATTATCATCGTAGTCTTGAACCAAATCTCTTCATTCCGTACTTTCAATATTCATTTTCAATCTCAATTTTGAGCGGCTTGGTTCTCAAGTTCTTCTCAAAGGCAATTAATTTGTGGTAAGCGTAAAAATATTCCATTAATTCTTAAACTTATTTTTCGAATCATACTTTTCTTCTGATATTTTCACTCCATATATTTTTTATTTAAAAAAAAAAAAAATATAATAAAATTTAAAACACATGATTGATGTACAGATTCTACGATTATACCAGATGATATCATGGTACATGGAATACGGCTATGACAAGTAATGAATACCTGCGTAATAGTAGGACAATATTTTATTTAATAATTAAGAAAAGTCATCGAAAAACATCGATGAGTGTGCGAAACATATCACATATGAAGATATATATGATAATTATAAATATCATTACTAATTGATATGGCATTTACTTCTTACACGCATTTTAATAATCTAAATATTGTTTTATACAACTGAATTATATTTCTGTCTTGATTAATGTTTCGAGAGGCTCAGTCAATCAACAAATGATACTTATTTTTCAAAAAAGATGAATATCTTTTCTATCGCTGTTTCCCCGCAGAGATAGACAGAAAGGATACAGCACACCATCATTTTACCATAATTTACCACTTGCTTCGGCTACATTCATAGATCTTTTTATGAACGCTCTACGGATGTTTCTTGTGTTTTGTTGGGTTAGAAGTTAGTTATCAAAATTATACAGGATAAATGCTAATATTTTCTAGTTGATTACAACATTTTGCGAGCGGATAATATAAGCACAATTAAATGAAGTCAACAGAAGACCGTTCATAAATAATTTTAGAAATGACAAATAGCGCTTTTTTTAAGTTTTTGTTTTATTAATTTTTTTAGTTTTTAATACCAACCATACGCCGCCAAGATCTGCAAGATGCGTAGAAAGTTGTAGGAGAATAGTCAAAAGGGTAGAAGGTCTTGAATATCACAATCCTCAGCCATGCGGGATCAACTTGGATGATGACCATCTAAAAATATTTTAACCTTTTTTTTAAGTCTATAGAAATCTCTCCTTTTTTATCTGTGCATGGACTGCAGACGATTTTTTTTTAATACTACAATAATACAAATATTTTTGAATATTACAAAAACACCCTGTATTTTCGTCGTATTCACGAAGTAAACTATGTTCAGCCATACACACACGTGCACATACACAGAAAGACAGACACGCGTAGTATATATAATAGCCGTTAAAACTTTTACAACTCATAATGAAAGGCATTTGGTGCAATTTGCAATAAACTTATGTATGTCTGCCTAACAGTTAGACATGGTTGTCCGCTATGTATATCAAAATATTTATCTTCAAGATTTTGCCATAAAATTTATTTTACAATTAGTACACGCTGTCAGTACTAGCTCCGACGATTAATTATGAATGAATTAATGAAAACTTTGTTTTAAACATACTTTAATTTTGTTTTAAAAAATTTAAAATATTTCGGGAGCGATGCTGCCTTCTTCGGGACAGTGAATATAATAAAATTAATCAAATATAATCAAAAGATCAAATAGATAGATTTAGTTGTGGTGGGGGGAGGTTGAAGGGGGCATGTTTACAATTACGTAGGTAAAGGTAATTATAATGGGAAAAGTTTTAAGTACAATGTTTACTTTGTACAAAGTTTATTTGATTATTTATAATATATAAGATTCTGGTAATAATTTTCCTAATTTCTAACATTTCTAGATTACCCTAATGAAAACCACCAGTACTGTTTGTAAAATTTTGAAACCGGTAATTGTATCGAAAGAGTGATTAGATTTTATTTAATGGTTTACAAATTCCGAATTAACAAAATTTAGGTGTACTGAAAACAAAGTTTTCTTTATTTTATTTATAAAATGATGCCTCAAAGTGAATTCGAAAAATTTTAAGAATTTATTTTAAGCTAATCGTGAATTATCCATTTCCATAAACCATAATCAAACGTATATCTATGGCTAGATAGGCATCAACTTTACAAAACCTGTCTTCGATACACCAATTTTGGAAATGTTTCGACCAGTACTGATTAATTGCAAGTAATCAAAAACTTCAGCAATAATATTTAAAAATAAATTTTAAAATAATTTATAAAAACAAAAGA
Organism: Agrypnia vestita; assembly: GCA_016648135.1. Lineage (NCBI taxonomy): Eukaryota > Metazoa > Arthropoda > Insecta > Trichoptera > Phryganeidae > Agrypnia > Agrypnia vestita. Next base: position 29,618 of record JADDOH010017402.1, read on the forward strand.
CATTCTTTATTTTGATATTTGACATATATATAACACCCTGACAATGAAAAGGTATTTCCGAAACATGTAGGTGAAATTAATCAAATAATAATGTAAGTGGATTTATACAAATAATACAATCAATATTTTTTTAGAAAGGATGGGGCTCAACCCACTTCTTTCCTGACACACATATGTCACCACATTCACATTCATACATATTCTTACGCAAATTTGTGAATTGTTAAGGCTTCTTTACTGGAGTCTACCCTTTAGTGTCTGGTAATACTCGCGTCGTATATCTTTCTTACCATTCTCTCCCAGTTTGTCCGTTCAATGTGAAAAAACCTACTACGCTATTACTACGTATCCTTCCAATTTTTCGTAATTTTTTATTTACTGTAACAAAATTGTTTTTCCCGTATGTACGCCCAAGTGACTTTATTTCCACTGCATTCAATCTACTTCCGTTCGTCTTCCATCAGCTTCAGTATTTACATTCGCACAAGTTGGGACACTAATATTCCCTCTAAGGTACGCGGGCACATTTATAAATATTTGTCCGATATCCCAACTTCCGCACATAGATGAAATATGCGAAGCCTCATTTCTCGATTTCCTCTTTCAAATATGGTGCATATTTAAGCATATAAATATTTTTTTTGTACAAAATTCACTACTCAGATCAGTCTGCACTCAGATTTCCGTCCGTTATATGTACAGTGAGATTCAGTCAGATTTATATCATGTAGAAGGTTCAATCCAAGTTCATGGTCTCATCGTATATATATATAATAAAAATGAGTGTTACACTATATTATTGAATGTGTTAGTAACAGAATGAAAGATATTTTATGTTTAAATAATAAGTATTAAATAAGGTATTACATTTTAAAGTTTAGAAAAATGTACCGTATATTTAGACATTTCATAGGCAATATCTGAGGAAAAATGTGTAAATCATAGACAATGTATAAGTTTACATGACAAATTTATATTTTTTATAGATGAAATAAATATGATGAATAGCTTTTTCTTTTATATACTCTTTTCCATGGTTCCTAAAGTAATCACCGACATTAAAATGTATGGTAAAGTTTTCGAAACTTTAAAGTGTAATATCTTATTTAATACTTATTATTTAAGGGTTAATAATCTTTCAATTTGTAATCAGGACATTCAATTATATAGTGAAATACTCATTTTCATTGTATATACAATGGGACCATGATCTTGGATTATGCTCATGTAGAATTTGCATGGTATACCGTAGAAAAATGAGAGGAAACGTTGGTTACCAAAAAATTATTATGCAGTTTATAGGTTTACTAGGGGTTTATACGAAATTTTTATCTGATTAAAATTAATAATAACACAACCACTAAGTTTACTTCACGAATATCAGAAATACTGATAAAAATGCTGACGAAATAACACCAGCCAATCGGTGTCTCCTCTTGCCGTTGATGTTAGTTTACGATATGTTTACGAGGTCTAGCAGTCATTACATTTCCCATTCTTATGCTCCAGCATATTGTCAGATAAAAATAGAATTTCTTCATGGTCAATTTTGTGCGGGTTGGGTTTTTAAATGTTCACATTTCAGCGGCCTACGCCATGACTACCACACATAAGCCCTAATAATGATCACTGAAGTGTGGTTAGAATAAATCCAACTCGCGGCAGAGTAAACAAGCTAAAAAATATCGTTTTCTGTATTGTATAATGTGGATGTATTTTCATAGAGTTTTTGCTTATTGCAACCATGTTCAGAAAACATATGGTTTATAATTTTTACCCAGTATTACAAAACTGTTGAAAAAAAAATTAACATAAACTTTTTTTTTCAATTGATTGAGCAACATAGTAGATTGACATTTTTAAAAAATATTGATTATTTTGTATACATCTACTTTTGTATGAGTAATTCCACCAACATGTTTTAGAAAATACCATTGCATCATCAGGGTGTTGTATTCCATTTTTACTCCCTTTATATTAACTCGTGGCGTCTGCTTGCTTGACGAAAAAACTTTGAATCAATTTTTAACCCTTTTCCTGTGATCCAATCGAGCTGAAACTTTGCAAGTAGTAGTGCAAGTTCTCGTGGCGATGATCAAGAAGATCTATCAAATTTTCTTTATAATAATGTACAATTATTGAAGACTGCGTTGGTAAATTTTTAATGATTCAGAATAGTTTGAGTTTGTCAAAATTTTTCTCCGAAATTGGTAATTTCTGAAACATGTTGGTGGAATTACTCGTATAAAAGTAGATATATACAAATAAAATAATCAATATTTTTTTCATAAACTATTTAACTTAAAAATTCAACCTGCGTATGTTTGTGCTCGCAAAACTCGAAAAGTAGGTCGATTGACTTTAACCTTTGACACAGCATTGCATTCAAATACGCACACGTTTTTATATACCTACTATGTTAAAGAGTTAAGGTTGTCATTACGGTCGTTAGACATATTTAACTGTAAATAGTTGCGGATATTTTATACGAACCGTATGTTTTTCCGAGAAACTATTCTCGACGTTTCGTTGAATGCTTATTCAACGCCATCAGGAGGACGAGCTTTACCCGCAGAGGTAGAGGACGGACTGATTACTTCTCCACTGTTCCACAACAAAGTGCATTATATATATATTATCTATATATATTATATCTATATATATATTATATATATATATCTATCTATATATATATATATATTATATATATATTATATATTATATTATATATATATAGCAAAGTGCATATATTTCTAAATGTGGAGACCTGTAATTGGCCATCTATATTGTATCAATGTTTTCTATGCTTTTTTTTGTGCTGTTGGTCTTCCATAAACATTAAATAAAAAAATTAATAAAAAAATATAATTTGTGACCTTGAAAGCAGTAATCAGTCCGCCCTCTACCTCCGCGGGTAAAGGTCAACCTCCTGATGACGTTGAATAAGCATTCAATGAAACGTCGAGAATCGTCTCTCGGAAAAACATACGGTTCGTATAAAATATCCGCAACTATTTACAGTTAAACCTACTATGTTTTTATATACCTACTAGTATGTAGATGTCATACCTGTGATTGGTAAAAACACGCTTTTTTTAAAAAAACATCATCATTTGAAACATTTTTGAAACGCTATACTAAATACCAAATACCTGACGAAACCACAACTATGCGCGGCAGGGTACAGCTTGTTGGGTTTGTTCACGAAATGTCTCACTACAAACCAACGATTTGTAACAGTGAAAATTTTGGAAACGATTATTATTTCTATTCAGACACAAATAAACAGCACATTTCGTACATTTTATAAATGTAAAGTATTTACATTTTGGCATTTTGTATGATTCCATGTAATGCATGATATCATGATTACTAGTACTTCTGACGCCCACTGTATTAGATCTGATACACAAAGATATATCTAAAAGATTATGATACAATCAACTTTCGCGTTTAGTTTATTAACACATAGAACAAAGTTAAATGCATAACACGGTTATTCTTTCAGTATATGAATCTTAAAAAACTGCATAAATCGTTAATCAAATGACAGCTGTACATCACTTAAAGCGGTGACATAGGTATCAACTGACATTTTTTTCAGATTTAGCGTGAAAAATACCCTCCGTTGGTCATTTATGGAAGTAAATCACGTAACCCGGTATGAAGACTACTTATTATGATACATTGGGAACCTACCGAGTGAATTGAGTTTCTCAATGGGTTTTTATACATATTTTATTGGTAAGAAGCAGATCGTCTTCAATGGGCAATGAAGGGTTAAGAAAAAAACGCACCTAAACAATATAAATACTATCGCAATTATTATTTGAATCCCCAACAAAGTTGAATATCTATTAAAAAAGAAATCCATTTGGTTGCGATGTTTTATCTTGACCGAATACTCTGAAAATAGGTTATTAGGCTCTTTCTCGCAGCTTACAGCGGCATTCTGTTGGTTAGCTCGCGGTAAACTTTTTGTATTATTCGAATACCGTAATTACGGGCGAAATATTTCGCGGCCGCCGTGACTGCCGTAGTTACCACAAGTAACTTTATAAACGAAAATAATGGAATTAACGTGGAATTTAAAAGTTTTTTTAAACTAATTTCACGTCAATTTTTACTATTGAAAAAATTAGCTGTCAAAATTTTTAGATAAACGATAATAATGTACAATTATTGAAGACTGCTTTGGTAAATTTTTAATAATCAAGTTTGTGTTTACTGGGGTATTACGCCGTGTTGTTACGACCTTTCGGGCCTACGTTTCGGATCCCATTGCAGGGTCCATATCAGAGCTGATGTGTTGTTGTGAATGTTGGTGTTGTGGTTAAGTATCGGCTTGCAATACCGTGCCGAAGTCATGATGTGTTGTATTGTGTTGTGTGTATGATTCACCTGTTGTCTGATCACTATCTCTGCGGAGTCTGCGACGAGAATGACTTTGAAGCGCCGGATACCAAGATGTTTTTAATTTGAGACCATCATCTCTATTAATATTTATCGGGTGCTTGTAGATTTCTAGTGCTTCCTTGATAAGACGCGAATGGTGACTCTTAGACTTTCCAAGGTTTTTTTCGGTTCGAATGCAAAATGATGGCCGGTATAATACCCCAGTAAACACAAACTTGAAGATTCTAAGTGGCCGTGAAAACCTAAGAACATTCTTAATTTTTAATAATTCAGAATATTTTGAGTTTGTCCAAATTTTTCAACGAACACGGTACTGGATTTTATCCCAGGGGGACATCGTTAATCAAGATATTATATTATAGATATCTAATAGAGACGGAATATATTTTTTTTAAAGGACAGTAAGTATGCAAGTCTTGGGGTGTTCATAGAGCTTACAACCTATCGTACGGTAGGCTTAAGTGATCACTTTACACAATGCAATATTCACCGTATTCACCTATGCTTAAATACCACATCTATACCAAGTTATATATATTTAAGTTTTACAACCTATTTCTGAATAGATTGAACAGATAAATTTGAATAGTCTTTTTGAAGTTTATTTAGCTGCATATTTAATAATTAAATTAATTTCTAATTTCGTGAATGTTATTCTTTCTACTGAATATATGAAATGTATCTACACATTGTGTAAATTAACAATTTCTCAAATTTTCTAATCAAAATTTTTTAAATTTCAAAATGATAAGATACTCTTTTATTATTTCATAAAGTTGTTTATTTTTATCCAACCATAGCCTATTATAATAATGTTTTAATTAAATCCTCCATCATTTTTATTTAAAAGTTTACACTCGTAACCATGAATAAAGAAATATTTAAAATCACAAATTTTCTAGATTTCAGAATAAAATAAATTTTAAGAATACATAATTTTGGTGTTCTTTGGAAAAAATACAAAATTATACTTTTGATATCGTAAAAAAAACTGTCATTGAAAAAATTAAATCATAAATCAACGAAGCTCTCATCGAAATTTTCTAATAAAAACACTCTTATTATTAAATATTTTTATTTTTTAAAAAAAAGCACGTGCAATGTAGATCCACATGAAAAAAAGTACTGGAGTCAATTCAAATGGTAAGATACTAATTATTTTCAATTCTATGTTGTGGAATGGAAGAATGGTTGCTTACTAAAGAATTGATAAGGTAATGAAGTATTCAAAATGTGGATCTACATAAGAATAGTCAAACTAAGCTGGGTGGAGAGAGTTAGGAATGAAGATGGTATGATTCGGGTAAATAAAGAAAATAAGTCATTAGAACCTTGAAAATCTGAAAACTTGAATATCTTGGACAAGTGATTAGATATTCAGAGAAGTACGAGATCGGGCTCCATATAATTCAGGGAAAGTCGAGGCCCTGGATGAAAGCGGAGACAGCGGTTCGTCAATAATACTGCAAAGGTATTAAATAAAGTAATGATAGCCAACGTCCATTAAACAGATAGAGTACAATAAGAAGAATACGAATAGCTATCTATTTAATGTAATCGCAAAAAACTACGTGGTCCGTGATTTGTATCAAATAACTAGCTGTAACCCGTCAAAAATAATAGTATTTTTTACATGTCGGTTTGTAAAGATTTTATTTATTTTTTAAAAAAAAAGAAGAAAAAGAAAGAAAAAAGAAGAAAATAAAAAAATTTATTACCATAATAATATATAATAATAATATAAATTTATCACATCTTAATCATTACACATTCATCGCACCAGGATTACATATTCACTCACCCAAACTAGCGAAATATTATTTTTCCCCCTCAGTTCTATTACAACTGCACAGTTAGTTTATTTCTCTGCTGACGAAAGTTTATTAAATTTACTTACAAAACCTAATTTTTACAGTCATTATTAAAGTAAAAAATCATAATGTAAGGTCATAATAAGGTTAAGTGAGAAAATTTGTGAGAAGCCGTGTATGTGGAAGAAACATTAACTGAACAACGTAGACAAAGACACCATAGACACATATATCAAGGCATAGATTATTTTTATAAAAAGGCACACGGTCCAGAAAGGATAATAATAAACTTTACCTCAAATATCGTAAAATATTAATTTCGTAAAACTATTCTAGTTTCAGTCAATTTATACGGACTTCATTTATATTTTTAATAAAGGCAGCGCTGCTTCGTTAGGGCGGAGAAGCCTCCCGCCCGAACCTTTTTATGCTTTCATTGGTATAATTAGATAGGAGTTCTATCTGAAAATCTGCATTAAATTAAAGCAAGTGCAAATATATTCATGGTCTCTGCGATTATTCCTCAATATACGCCCAGAATTTTTGGCGCAAATCTCTTAGAATCTTGTTATCTGACGTGTGACCATGCGTTTAAGAAAAATAAACAACAATTTAATTTGAAATAAATGTTTATGAAGACTAAGAGTATTTTTAATACACAATTACTTTTCTCTAAACTCCAAGTTCCAAAATTAGAGAATGTTTACAAAAAAACGTCAATTATACAACTAATTAAAGAAAACATAACTGCTAAATTTGAAAAAAACACATCATTTATATTCAGAAATAATTTTAAAGTCCCAAAATATAATACCAAACTGTGTCAACAAAACTACATATACTTGGGCATAAAAAACTTCAATAACCTACCTACAGATATAAAGAAAATCGATGACTTACAACAATTAAAGAAAAAAATAAAGCAACACTTTAGATCGACACAATTTGACAATGCATAACAAGACATATAGCTAAGGAACAAATAAGCCAAATCCAAAATAAACTAATAAAGTGTAAGCCCCTCACCAAGCACATGAGCAAGTCTCATTTTTGGAGAGGCAAAGCAATAAAATAAAATGTATCTAAGTAGATTGTAATAGACAAATGTATTATGATTTAAATGTAGTTTTAATATTAAATAAAAAAATGTAAATGCGTGCGTGGAATATATTATTCTTATCGACATTCTCACAAATCTTAAATGAGTCTCAATCCTTCAACGCATTTTAAATGTACATACAATTTATTTATAATTTTTCAAGCAATTTTTATCGTTCTATCATACATCATTTTTCATCGTATATACCTATTTACTCCCTTTATATTAAATCGTGGCGTCTGCTTGCTTGCTTGCCTGCTTGCCGTCGAAAAAACTTTGGATCGATTTTTGACCCTTTTCCCGTGATCCAATCGAGCTGAAACTTTGCAAGAAGACTCGTGTCGACGATCAAAAAGATGAATCAAATTTTCGTTAAAAATATTAATAATTATAGTATAGTTTTGGATTATTAGAAATTTTAATGGTTTTTTCAAATTGGAATCATTACAAAAGTTTTATTACTACCAACGGCGCCGGCGGCCCGATAACGTCACGGAATATTTTCTAAATTTGAATTACTCCGTCGGTAGGTATAATAGGTACTTCACTACGAATTTCGAAAATTAATGATAATTGGTTCACAGATGACAGCACACTTCGGTTTTTTGGGAAGAAATCAAATAATTAAGAGATATTCTTACAGATTTTTGACATAGATATTTGTCTAGACATGTTTCATTTTCAGTCATTCAATTATTACATGATGGTAAACTTAATTTACAAAGAAAAGGGAGTTTAAAAAAAAACTTGGTTTTTATGGGTTAGTTTTTTAAAATATTAAAATAGTAATTTTATGTAAAATATCAGTTTTTTTAGTATTTCGTTTTATACTCAATTTTATATTTTTGATGGACTAACATTATGAATATCATATTGAACTCTGAAGGATTTGTTAATTATTGAAATTCCCCCCCCCCCCCCCACATCACAAGATATATTAAAGAAAGCATCAAAGAGCGATGTGAGAACAGAGGATTGAAAATAATATCAGTTTTAAAAGAGTCTTCAGGTTTGCGTTTTCTGGGACATTATGCCATGTTGTTACGACCTTTCGGGGCGACGTTTCGGATCCCATTGCAGGGTCCATCATCAGGGCTGATGTGTTGTTGTGAGTGTTGGTGTTGTGATTAAGTATCGGCTTGGACACAGCACTGGACACTGCATCCCTTACCCCGAAGGTCTGGTGGAGATAATACCCCAGAAACCACAAACCTGAAGATTCTGAGTGGCCGTTTAAAACCTTAGATCATTCTTAGTTTTAAAAAAAGACTGTATCGAAGAATGAATGTATGATAGCCGAAGAAGAAAAATATGTCAATGTATATTATAGATGTCTCATAGAGACGAAACTGTATATTGACCACAGATGTCGCTAATGAGACATCTATATTGTATGAAATATCACAGATGTCGCTAATGAGACATCTATATTGATTCGGTGCCGGTCGCGCTGAGGATTGTTACAACTCACATGTGAAACGTGGCGTAAAATTTAAGTATATACAACTTCCAACAATTAGTAGACATGGTATTCTATCATGGGTGTAAATGCCGAACGTTTCATTGTGTAAAGAGATCACTTAAGCCAGCCATACCTCGTAAGCTTGAAATACACCCAAAAGACTTCTATACCTACTTTCCCATAAAAATACAGTTTCGTCTCTGTGAGACATCTATAATATACATTGATTGATTAATGATGTCCCTGTGACAAAAAATCCAGTACCGTTCTGAAAAATTTGGACATACTCAAAATATTCTGAAGAAAAATATGCATCAGCAGTTTTATTTTACTAAACGAAGAAAATAAGTTTTTCCAATGTTTACATTAAACAAAAAATTTAAGTTTATGTGTTTTTAACATTTTTATTAATTATTTTTCATGTTTTTTTCTTATATTTTTTCATTTCTTGTATACCCACCGCGAGGTCCTTTACGAGTGTTCGCCACTCTTTTCTATTGTGTGTCCCACTTCCTGAAGAAATTCTTCATATTTTATTTCTTTGTCCAACAAACTCCTGCATGACCAGCGCTCATATATTTAGTACGTGGCTTCTATAGTACACATTGTTTTATCTTAACGATTCTGATGATTTTTTGATTCAACATCACTCTAGTCAGTAACATAACAATGAAAGGATACGTAAAATAAATTGTCACTATCAAACTTTTTTATCACAGTGCAAAAAATGTCAAAGAAACACATCGAGAAAGAATATTCAAATTTCGTATCTGTTCTGTAAATCGTTAATATTAGGTCCTTACATATGAAATTGGCGTTTTGCCGTACTGGCAAATTTGATCTCAAATATCTTCTCTTTGGTTAGGAATTCCAAATCCAAATTTATACAGCTATTTACTCATGTATTTTTGTTTTGAAAATTATAATTCATTTGTTTTTTCCTCAATTCTTTTTTTCTTTGCGTCACTCAGTTTACAAAATGAAAAACTTGAAATATCGCGTTATTTACGAGTACGAGTTCCACCGTGGCACCAGTGCTGCAGAAACGGCTTGAAGGATTAATGATGTGTATGGCGACGGTGCCGCAAAAGAAAACACAGTGCGTTTTTGGTTCCAACGTTTTCGTTCTGGAAATTTCGACCTGCAGAACAAGCCCCGTGGA
>JADDOH010017403.1:0-44392 GCA_016648135.1 Agrypnia vestita
TGAAGAGTATGATGAAAACATCGATTAATTAGATAATAATTATCACTAGATAAACAAGTTTACTCATTACTGATTTCATGACGTCACTTACATAACTAAAAGGGTTGGGGCACCACGTTGGGGAATTATAATATATTAGGTCCTTACATATGAAATTGGCGTTTTGCCGTACTGGCAAATTTGATCTCAAATATCTTCTCTTTGGTTAGGAATTCCAAATCCAAATTTATACAGCTATTTACTCATGTATTTGTGTTTTGAAAATTATAATTCATTTGTTTTTTCCTCAATTGTTTTTTTCTTTGCGTCACTCAGTTTACAAAATGAAAAACTTGAAATATCGCGTTATTTACGAGTACGAGTTCCACCGTGGCACCAGTGCTGCAGAAACGGCTCGAAGGATTAATGATGTGTATGGCGACGGTGCCGCAAAAGAAAACACAGTGCGTTTTTGGTTCCAACGTTTTCGTTCTGGAAATTTCGACCTGCAGAACAAGCCCCGTGGACGGCCGGAGACCAAAGTTGATAATGAAGAATTGAAGGCTATTGTGGAAGCGGATCCATCGCAAACCACATCCGAGTTAGCTGCAGGCTGCGGTGTTAGTGGTAAAACTGTTTTAATCCACTTGAAGCAAATTGGTAAGGTGAAAAAGCTTGAAAGGTGGGTACCTCACGAATTGAGTGAAGCAAATCAACAAACGCGCGTTGACTGCTGCGTTGCATTACTCAACCGGCACAATAATGAAGGGATTTTAAATCGAATCATTACCTGTGATGAAAAGTGGATCCTGTACGATAATCGGAAGCGCTCATCGCAATGGCTGAACTCTTGCCGAACCAGCCAAACCATGCCCCAAGCGAAAATTGACTCCAAAAAAGTTACTTGTGAGCGTTTGGTGGACTAGTGCTGGTGTCGTTCACTACAGCTTTCTTAAATCTGGCCAGACGATTAGGCAGATGTCTATTGTCAGCAACTGCAAACCATGATGGAAAAGCTAGCTGCTAAACAACCGAGGCTGGTTAATCGCTCTAGGCCACTGCTGCTTCATGATAACGCTAGACCACACACTGCACAACAGACGGCTACCAAATTAGAGGAGCTTCAATTGGAATGTCTAAGACATCCACCGTACTCTCCGGACCTTGCCCCAACAGATTAACATTTTTTTAGAAATTTGGATAACTTCTTGCAAAGGAAAAAATTCAACTCCGATGGGGCAGTCCAAACCGCCTTCAAAGATTTTATTGATTCCCGTCCGAATGGTTTTTTTAGTAAAGGGATCGATGAACTACCTATGAGATGGCAAAAGTGCATAGATAGCAACGGTACATACTTTGATTAAATAAATATATTATAATAAAAAAAAATCGGCTTTATGTTCCTCCCATACTAAACGCCAATTTAATATGTAAGGACCTAATATTATATTTGAAAAAAACTTTTTTAGAAAAGACGTAATTATTGCGCGAACAAGATTCTTTTTATTTTATTCAATTTTATTTTAATTTATTTTCCATCCCATCTTCCAGTATCTGGTTAATTTGGTCGTGCCACGTCTTCCGCGGTCGCCCTTTCTTTCTGGCGCCATCAACACTTGCGTTATATATCTTTCTCATTCTTTCCTCATTCATTCGCTCAATATGCGTAAACCATCTGAGCGACCCTTTTTTAATTCTATTAATTATGCTAAGATCAGCTTTACATTCGTTCCTAATATCTGCATTCTGTACTCTATCATATATTGATTTGCCGCACACACGTCTGAGGGATCTCATCTCCACTGCATTCAATCTAATTTCGTTTCTCTTCTGCCAGCTCCAGGCTTCGCTTCCATACATCAGTGATGGTACCAGAATTCCATTACGTACCGCTAGTTTATACTGCCTGTTTGTTAAAAAATAGTAAAATAATTATTTGCAAAAAGGACCTGGTTATTTATAATATTTAATTTACTACTATAACTTTTTTACTTCCAAAAATTTAAAATTTATCCAACTGCAATCCAAATAATAATGTTTAGTTAATTGCTTTTTATATTTTGATTGCTTTCTTTGTATTTTTTTTAATACCGTTTAAACTGTAAGGATGTCTCTTTACTTTTACGAATTTTTCTTATTTTTTTATAAATAAATAAACATTTAATCTTTAGGAACCGACATGTAAAAGTACCGTCATTTTTGACGGGTTACAGCTAGTAAAACGCGACACATTCCATGAACACTGGGAGGTTCCGAAGGCGGGGTAAGAATCCTTCCTTACACTACCGAATTAGTGGTCCTAATTCACTATTGCGGTAACTTTTAACTAAATATCTAAAGGGGTTGTCTAGTTTTAGCGCGCTGGCGTCGGTACCGCGACCGAGAAGAGAATGACGGATCGCCAGCGCTCTTGTCGACTGCGTTCACGATACGTTGGCGAAACACATCGCCGTAGCGTAGCGTAGCATAATTCGTATCTCATAAATTGTCTCGAGTCGAAAATCTCATCGCAGATACGGGCCATTAATTAGAACTAGTATAGAGAGCTTGAATTTACTGTTCCCCAATGATCGATAAATCACCTTGTCTGTGTATTTTATAGACTCTGAAAAAACATGTTTATGGTTAATTAATCAGACGTTTAGAAGTAATTGAAGAAAATAATGTGTTCTTTTTCTGTAAGCACTCTTCGAAAGGCGATGAAGTGAAGATGTATTATAGATGTGTCACAGAGACGAAGCTGTTTACGGAAAAGTAGTTATTGAAATCATTGGGTGTTTATAGAGCTTACGATCTATCGTATGGCTGAGGCAAGTGATCACTTTACACAATGTAACACTCACCAATTTCACCGTGAGAACATCCAAAAATTATCAAATTTTGAAAGTTCTATGCAGGGTTATTTGGAAAACTATATTCCTGCCTTGAATATGAGTCGAAAATGTTCAAGAAGCCATGACCTAATATCAAAAAGAGAGAGAGAGAGAGTGGTCAATAGGCCAATAGTTAGGAGATATGCGACATCAAAGTTTGAATTTTTTTTCTCAATATTTTTGACCTTTTTTTTGCAAAAAGTTTAACTGTTATTACAATAACTTGTATCTAATATTCATTCCCTTTAATACAAGTTATTAAATAAAATGATAAAAACCTTTCAAATCCAATTGGAACTTTTAAAGGGTTTTTATTTGTAATTGTATTGAAACGAATGAATTTTTGCTATCGATATAAGTTACTGTAAATAATTCAGAAATTCAGAAATCATAAAAAAAAATTGCAAATCTCTCTCTTTCACTCTCTCTCTCTTTCTATTATATACGAGTGTGTTTGTGTTAGGGATTTGAGGGAATTTTTCTCTCAGACAGGGAATAAAAACCGTAAATTCACAAGTAATGGAGTTTATTATTAGTTAAAGAAAGCAAAGAATTTTAAAATATGAAATAATAGTAGACTTATACATTTGGACTGTTCCGCCGTATACTGAAACACTGGGGGGTTTATAGCTCGCCACTATCAATTGTTTGTTTAAATGACATTTGTCGGAGAAAGTACATTCGATGACGATGGTCATCATCATCGTCATCACTTTTGGTACTACAACCCTTGGTGCGTCTTGGCTTACTTGTCATACTATTGCAAATATTAACTAAGAAATATCAATTTCCCGGGCCCCGTCCGCTTGATAACTTATCAGTTACCCGAGGGTTCTAAACCTTTGAAGAGGAACGTAATTCTTAAATTCTCGATATAGAGATTCGAGTAGACGAGCACCGTGCCCAAAATAATGCCGTAATGCCCCCTGCATGTGAGTCGCATGGGGGGGGGGGGGGCATAACGCCATTTCCTTACGTGACAATTTCCAGTCAACTCCTGAGGAACTTCGTTCCAATAAAAGCGAATAGGAAAAGCGGCAAAGTGCTTTGTACGGCATGTTTGTCGAGTTAGAGTTAGCGTCGAGATTCGGTACCACCGTGAGGAAAGTTATCGGAGGGAGTGGAGCGGTGACGTCACGTGTCTTCAGATTGGAAGTAGACTTTGCGAAGTGCTTATCTGACAATTTATCTCATCCGATTATGACGAAAGTTGGCGCCCGGCTGATGGCGCTCCTCGGGCAGCTCGGTACAGATAATTAGTTTATCAGGTCAGTGATTTATCAACAGTTTCCATGCTTTGTTGGAGCGAATATGTGCACCAGTGTGTAATACTTACTTACTTACTTACCATCACGTCGTTTACCCGTGGGGATAGGCAGAGAGGATAAAGTGGAAACTTCACGGTGCCGAGAATGAACACAAAGTTCGGACAGAGATTTTTCTTTTTTTGTGCTCCAAGAATATACAATAACCTGCCATTAGACGTAAAGGGTCTTAAGGTGTTAAAAGAATTCAAGCAGGAAATAACAAGGTGGCTCCTTGGTGTGGGTAGGACAAAAAATGAGACCAATGTGTCATCCATATTAATATAGCCATATCAGTACAGTCCTTATTAATATAGTCACAAAATTGTTTTGCAATGAAATTAAAGCTGTCACATATGACACATTGCTTTCGTTTTGTAGTCTGCCTACATTTGGTAACCGCTTTGTTGGCTTCTGTTTGAATGATTTTACTCCCTATATATAATGTCTAAATGTCTAATTCTCTAATATATAGTTTTTTGTTTGTGCTTATTTCTTACATACAATATATAAATTTTATTTCTAATATTATATATATATATATATATATATATATGATATATATATATATAGATATATATATATAGATATATTTAATACGAAATAAATAAATGAAATAAAGAGAAATACACAAATATCAAATAATAAAACTGAAAAATTAAATGCTGGAACCTGGATTCGAACCACGGACCTCTGTGTTTCGCGTTGTTACCAATTTCACTATCCCAGCGACTTAACAAGTCGTCAATATTTGATGGTTATATGTTTCTCTTTGAATTATTAATTCACTTATTTATATTATTCCATTTTTATTCGGGAAGTAATCGACTGTTTACGAGAATATCAAACGAAGCTTTGACGTCTTCTCGCTAGTCGATTTCCGAACAATGGAAGAAGACGTATCTAACATACTTCCCAAGTACACAAGTCTCATCTACCTGTTCCAAACATTAATTACCTACTAATTAGGTAGTAAAATAAAAAAATAAAATTGAACGCCAATAGAGATTTTATCTTTTAATTTTATCTTTTCCATCCGTTTTCAAGATAATTAATTACATGAACATTTTTATTTTTTATCTATTCGTTAACGAAAGGATGGGGAAATACTGCCTTATTTTACAAATGTGGCTTCATTTTTTTGTTCCGAGTGTTTCTATGTCATCCCTTTAGAGGGCACCCAAGGGATTTTTTCACTTCAACCCTGTTTTGTTGATTCTCCAACCCATTAGCCTACATTGAATGTATCTATTCGAAGCGGGCATCTGAGTTTTAAATATGATTTTCCCAAATATTTTAGCTAATATTTTCAGAAAAAAAAAACACTAGGAAAACCAACCACATTCCGTGTTTTTTTTATAGAAATCATATACTTTTTTGGATATATATCGCTCACGGTGTAAAATGATCTACGTAAAAAAAATCTTTTTTAACTTTAAAATAGTATTTGAATGAAATTTTAGTATGTAAAAAAGGGGGGGGGGGGTCATTATGCAACGGAATTTCTTATTTCTTATTTACTTTATATACTTTTTACTCTAAATTGCTTTACTTTATTTTTCTTTTATTCTTCTAATTACGTAACCATGAAATTAAATATTTAAATGGAGTCTCAATGAATGGAATGGCTTCTTACCTCAGAACAGGTATTTTTATGTACCTAGCGAGATAGGTAACGATAAAGGCCTGCATACAAAAAATTGTATGTTGTATTTGTTGCTATCTTATTCATAAAGTCTGTAAATATTCTTAACATTAATTATGTTTTGATGCCAGCTGTTATAAAAGTTATTGAGCTAATAAACGCCGAGTTATTCGCACTGAAACTTAATTATAGGTGACGATATCAAGTCCTTTGAGAATGGTGTTGCGACAATTGCATATGCTCCGGGCGCCGTTCTTGTTCATTTTCTATTTGACATTTCATTTCTTAATAAGAAATCGATCTTTTTTCTGTCTCGTGCACCGGGGAAAGTTGCATGTCAGTAACGGAGGAGGAGTTCGCGGTCAGTTAATGCTTTTAAAAAAAAATACAATAAAATAACAATTTAATATTTATGTATGAGGTGAGTTTTAGTAAGTGCGTACAAGGGGGAAGTGTATATAATACTTCTACCTTGTATACATATTGTGTTACAGCGGTGCCATCTTGGAACACTTTGTTAAAATCAGTTTAATTCATGTTTTGACACATAGATGGAGCTGCGACACGGTCTACGTTGTCAGTTATTATAGCTAGACCGCATTCAAAAGAATGTGCGCAAAAATATGTGTGTTGTTACGATGCAAAAAATGAACACAAAGTTTTTCTAGTAAGTAAGTAACCTTTGTTAAACTAAAAAATCTATATATTAATTACCCTAACCAATGTCGTACGTTTCTGCATTTGGATGATGATTTTTATTTGTATACGATAATTTTGGCACGGTGCCCATTGGGTTGTGTGGCGCGGCGGATAACACATCTGACTGCGGATCGGGAGATGCCGGGTTCGAATCCTGGCAGGATCGATTTTTTTTTACGGTCGAGAATATTTTTTTTGTTGAAATTTTAATTAAATTTTTGGTTTTGAACATTAATTTATTATATTAATTTTTTTATGTAACAAACCAAATTAAACAAAGATTATTTTTTTATAATGTTGTATAAAAGTAATCAACACTGCGAGAAGAGAAGGGAGTAGGTACCTACCTACCTATCGAACTATGGTTTATTCCGCTCTGACTTATTAATCGGTTAGAAATTTTGAATAAATACTTTGTCTTAATTATATCTAAACTACCCGTAATTAAAAGTGGAAATTTACCGAATACAATTGACTGCGAAGCGGCTGACGTAGGCATAGGCATAGGCATGCAGCAAACACAATTGGCCGGGCAGCGGCCATCATTGGCCGCGAAGCGGCCACAATAGCCGCCCGCAGGGCTTAGCAGTAAGCAATCGGCGAGGCCGATTGCTTTCCTGCTAGTATATATTTATTTGGAGTATCATATCGAGGCTTGTAACACGGGCTTGCCAGGCAACTTTTCCCCGCTTTCTTCTTACCGCACAAAGCTAGCGAATGTTCTTTTGCTTGTGGTCAACCCATAGAGTGCGCCACGCGATAAGCGCGCGGCTCATGTTGCGCGGTCACGCAAGGGTCGTTTTAAATTATTATTTTTACATGATGAAACAGAAGCGGGCGTTGAACATTCATCATTCGTCTCCGCGTTACGTCCACATCCGGCAACATGGCGGCGGCCCCGCGTTTTGGCGCGCACTTTTCCCGCCAGACCGGAAGAGGCAGTTTCCCGCCCGCGGATAACGAGCGGCACCTGCCCGGTCTCCCCGCTTCCGGTGTGAAGAGCCAGATACATCGAGTCATGAGCCGCGTGATTACGGGCAGCCGCGAACCGTAAAAAAAAATAACGATAAGTTCTGTGTGATTTTTTTATGGACTGTTGTGTCAACTCGGATTACAGTTCGCGACGGCAGTTTAATCTGTGTATCTGGTTTGAAGGGTTACACCATCCCGGGAGAGCAAAATTTAGGTAGAAATTGCGTGGTTTTTACAATTTTTTTTCAATTTATTCAGCAACATTGTAGATTGACATTTAAAAAAATATTGATTGTATTATCGTGAAGCCTAATGCGAGGCTAATTGCTGAGTTTACTTCGTGACCTGGTAATTCTTCTATTATTGTTGGAAATTCCGTTATTGTTAGTTATATTAATATGTTCATTTACCAAGTACCTACAGACGGAAACGAATATCTGACAATTATGTCAGATATTCGTTTTCAAAAGAAAAAACACATTCGTCAGTCAAAATTGTATAGTTTCGTAACTTTTGTGTATGTAAGAACTTTGGAATATGAATATGAACTGAAAATCGATAAAATATGAAAGTGGGTAGGTATTAGGGATGGGCGTTGAATAGACGGACTAGTTGAAATCAACCGTTGACGTTGCGTCGACGCGTCGACGTTTACGTTTATCACATGGACTAGTTGAATTCGTAGACGGTGGACGGCGGACGCCGCGCCGTGGACGGTGGACGATTAAAGATTCAACGTAATGCAAAGCAACGAGCGAGAGCGCGATTTCTCTCTCATCTCTCGCTGTCGACTTGTAGACGCCATAGACGGCTCGACGGGTAATTTCATTTCAACTCTAAAGTACACGATCATAGAGTGCGGATCTGTGTACACGAACTATGACAGAGATTTGAATTTTGAATGCATGCGTAGGGAGAGATAGGCTTAATAAGCTATTATCTATTATTTTTTTACTTGATTTTTTGCGATGTGCACGTGCGACGTTTCGGTGAATTCCCAATTTTACGCTGTATAAAAATAAAACAATTCTGTTTAATTTTTTTATTTTTATTGAACTATTATTAATTAACAGGCCGGCAAGATATTTTTCTTAAATCAATATTTTATTCGATCGATCTCGACTTCTTATATCTACCTGAAAAAAGATGGTAAAATTTAATTATTGTGTTATTTCGTTACTTTTCAACTTTAGCATATAAATGATAAACAAACTTGTAGGGAATAAAATTTTCTATACCTAACTATGGTCCTTATTCAGCAGTCCAACATTAATTATTATATATGTAATATAATCTTGAATTTAGGTTTAATTAATTTTTATTAAAAATTCCCTATTTTCAACATTAAAATAAAAAAGTAAAACTATTATAATTTTGTTTACACCACCTTTTTATTGTTTTTTTACATGTTTCGGGAACAATGTTCCTTTTCTCAGATTGAGCCTTAAACTAAAGTTGACAAATAATACAGATATATTTATTCATTAATAATGTTACCACAAAGTGAAAGCCTGACTTTGAAAGATGTATTTTTCAATAAATTTCTAGATAACATCTCAAATGTATAGTATTTTTAAATTATGTATTTATTTATAAATTTATAGATAATAAATAAATGTAAAGGTTTTTATCATTTTATTTAACTTGTATTGGAACGAATGAATTTTTCGTAATCAATTTGAGTTAGTGTATTGATAGTCCAACGTTTTACAAAAAATAAGTCAGACATATTGAAAAAATTCAAACTTTGATGTCGCATATCTCCATAACTATTGATATTAGGTCGTGATAGCTTTCGACTCACAATCGAGGCAGGAATATAGTCCTGCGAGGTTATTAATGTTTTCCAAATAACCCTGTACACATGTAATGATATGTACCTAATATATTTTTTTATACACACATTACTGCTTTGTACTTTATATTTTTAATTTTTATACTCATATTTTAATGCTTATACCCGATACTTTAACTGCTTATATATGTAGTTTATATTTATATTTTACTGCTTACACCTGATATTGTTGTGCATGCCTACTTCTTTCTTTATTATATATAGAAAGAAGTATATAAAACAATATGTAAAAGCCTATAATGTGCGTAAACAAATAAATAATATTTTTATTTTTTTTTTATTTTTCCCGAAACTATATTCCTTCGAACTTCTTTAAATTTTAAAAATTAACGTAATAAAAATAGCCAACGGTTGAGCCGTCGAGCAGCGTCGCGTCGAACCGCAGACAGTTGACCATCGTCCCGATGTTTAGATAGAACGTCCGCGACGTCCGCGTAACGAAGTTGACGCGTCAACTAGTTGACGAATTCAACTAGTTGATCGTCTCGTCGATGGACGGACGTGGACGGTCTCGTTTCGTCGACGGTAAATACGTCGACGACCCATCCCTAGTAGGCACTTGAACTTTTTTTGAAAAGCAAACGATTTCTGATTTGTCAATCACGCCAAAGAAGTATAAATTCTACCGCGAGTACATGAGTACTAGCGAAGGGAAAAACTTCATTTCAAAATGAAGACTACAACACACACACGTTCACCAGTTTGAAGACTACAAAGTGTACACTACAATTGTAGTAAAAACTACTTGAAGTGAAGTAATTGTAGTACTACGAAATGAAGTGAAGTAATGAAGTGATTTTAGTATTAATGAAGTGAAGTAATGAAATGAAGTAATTGTAGTATTAATGAAGTGAAGTGTAATGAAATGAAGTAATGTAGTACTAGTGAGTTAAAGGTCGCCAGCCAGATTTCTTCATTCGATTCCAAATATTTTCAAACCATGGGAGGGGGGGGTTGTCTCAGTTTCCAGAGGTTTCTTCATTTAGCTACATCAACTTCCCAAAAATTTCTTCATGGTTCCCAAAATTTTTCAAACCATGGGGGGGGGGGGGGTTGTTACAGATTCCAGAAATTTCTTCTGATCTACATCAACTTTCCAAAAATTTCACGTAAAAGATACACTATTTAAAATATGTTTCTGAAGTGTACTATTTGAAGTTTATACTTTCAATAGCTTTGGTGTTTGTAGTTTGTAGTGTGCACTACACATCAAAATGTGCGAAGTGTGCACTTCAATGTAGTGTAGTACTACATTGTAGTAGTGAGTACAGAGCGGACCCATCACTAATGAGTACGCGCTCCTTCAATTTTTTCATATTTATATTGCTCTATTAATTGGTTTGTAAGCCCTAATCGATGTCAGTTATACAATTTGAAGATATTTTCGATGGCATTCAGGTTAACAGATGTATCAAAACCTTCGCTAGCGCAGTTTACCTGAGGAGATTAATTAGCAACTTGGTGTAGGAAGTTGCGAGCAAACCAAACCATCTAAGCAACACTCAACTTTGTAATTAATTGGAGATTGCGCTTGGAGCAGGTAATAGATATGCAGGAATACCTGCCTCACGCGTAGGAGATCAAATGATTATACCGATGTGTTCAAAATCGGTTTTAAACGCAATCGTTTATGTGTAGTAGATGTTATTTGTGGTCAAATCTTAGGAATGGAAGCGAGAAATGCAAGTAATGAAAAGACCATGAAATAGAAAGCAAAAAATATTTTATATTCAAACTCACAAAATAAACAAAAAAAGTAACCCATAAAAACCAAGATTCTCCCTTTCTTTGTAAAATATAACAATTAAAGACGAATTAAAACATATAACATAACACTAAACTTACAGTAATTTAATATATTTCTAAAATGTCAGATGTTTTGAGCTTTGAAAAGACACTTCATGCTTTGAAGATTAAATTCTAAAAACATTTGTTAGTCAATTTAGATTTTCGACATTCGTAGTGAAGTACCTATTATGTATACCCATGGAGTAATTCAAATTTAGGAATTATTCCGCGACGTTATTGGGTCGGTAAGCTAGTAATGATTCCATTTTGAAAAAAACAATAAAATTTCTAAAAATCCGAAATTATACCCTAATTATTAATTTTTTTAACGAAAATTTGATGGATCTTCTTGATCATCGCCACGAGTCTACTTGCCAAGTTTCAGCTCGATTGGATAACGGGAAAAGGGTTAGAAATCGACCCAAAGTTTTTTCACCCGGCAAGCCGGCAAGCAAGCAAGCAAGCAGACGCCACGAGTTAATATAAAGGGAGTAAAAAAAACGGTAAGAACATTGCATAATCCGATGGTTTGAATCATTTTAGAAGATTTTAAAAAACCCTGGAAAGTCTGTTGAGTGCGCAAGTATATACGGGAAAATTACAGGAGGCAGTCTTATTTCTGACAGCTTGTGAAATCCTTTGAAATAGCAACAACTGAATGAATATTCTAGTGGGATAAGAATCAGTGCAACATAAATGCGAATTAAAATTATTTTTCACTAATAATAATAATAATAATAATTGGATAATTTATATAGCGCCGTTTTCGCGAATACTCACCTCAAGGGCGCTTTACACAGAGAAATTATTATCTTACAAGACAACTTACTGCTAGAAAAGAAAAAACTTATTTACTATTACTTATTCACTAGGTGGCATACAAGAAGTGAAATTAAAATTGAGTACTATAGTAGTTTGTGAGTCCCTGAAAGAATTATGTGTTTTCGCGGAGTGCACAATAGGAGTGGAAAACATTAGCTAGCGTTGTTGTGGTCAGATTCTATAGGTTTTTATAGGATTGTCTAAAATAGTTCTAGTTTGTATTAATTTCTATTGGTGAAAATCTGGTCGGATATGATAAGAATGACTTTGAATTTCATTTCGCTAAAATGTCAGTGAAAATGTAGACTCGCTAGAAATACAGATTTACCGTAACAGATACATGTAATAATATTATTTTTATTTAAAAGCAAAAACAATTCGGCTTGTTTGTGAACTTAAAAAAACACGTTAAAGATCTCAAAATATTCCTCGCCATTGCCAGGAGCTACGTTTTTTTTTGGGGATTTCTTTGAGGTTTCTCGGAATTTTCGGTTTTGAAAATTATTTTTTTCACGAACAATCCTTCGGGCGAGTTCCGCAGAAAAATATCTTCGAGCTTTCATCTTTCCGAAAATTCCTCCACTTCAGTGCGACCACTTTTCAGCCTCACATGGGAACAATGTTTCCAGGAATTTTCCGGAATGTTTAAGCGAGGAAATAATTCATTCAGAAGTGTGTTTTACAGAAGGCAGAATGAGGTTTTTAGAATTCTTATATTTTTATATAAATGACTTCTATTTTCTTTTCCGTCCCTTTATGTTTAAGACGCATAAGATTCAAAGGATCAGGTAAGATTCAGTAGTTTTCTGGTGACACTTACGTGTTTTTTTAAATCTTATTATATATCTTAAAGAAATCAGAATTATATATAATTAATATAAATTTCATTCAAATGTAAGCAGCATATAAATATGTCTTAAGTTTCATTTTAATCCCTTCTTCATTCCACTGTGCATAATTGAATTTTGCGATCATTTTTTCTCTATAAAAGGTAATCTTATTTCATGTTTTCTTCTTGTGCGGTGGTCATGTTCATACTATGTATTTTTTTATTAAAAATTCAAAAGTGTTGTGTCCATTACGAATTTTATTAAAAACCAGCTGTGTCTGCGGCCTCGTATGCGTAGATTTTTAGTAATTTGTGTATTAACCTTAACATGTAGATATAAGTCGTCCGGATTTTTTTAAAGAACTTTTTGAGTTCTACAACTTCTCTATAGTTAGTATTTAAATATCTCTTACCGTTAAGGAAGCGTTCGTAAAAAACGGATCGCTCGACCATTTTTTCGTCGACTTTAGTTGTAAAATAGGTCACTACGAAAAGTCTATTTATTTTAATTGGATAATATATAATTTAATATAGCCTATGTCCAACCTGAAGTCCTATCCTAAATATTGGTGAAAGAATTTTTGAAATAGAATGAGAAGTTTCGGAGATTATTCTATATCCAGACTTATAAACTTTATCCCTTATATATTAGTATAGATAAGTGTACATAGATAGATATATGAATTAAATTAAATGAAAAAAATAAAAGAGTTTGCCTGAATTTCATTATTTGTAATTTTTCTAGCGTTGCTTTGATTCTTGTGTATCGATTTTTTTTAAATATTATTCTCTGTGCTTTATTTTGTGATATTTATTATTTTACTTTACGTCACTGTATTACATAAATCTACTGTGTCTTATATTTTGTATCACAGTAACAAAGAAACGTTCAAAACAAAACTACTTACTTTCATTAAATATTTGTTTAATCTTTATACAGAGCTAGTCTAAAATGCTGCCTTAATTGTGAAAAATTGACGAAAATTCTTTAATATAAATAGGTATGTAGGTCAACGACTTCAAAGATTGCATTTTTTTTACAATATTTCTGACTAATCTTCTGTAAAAGATAAGATTATAATTAAAGTAACGTCCCTAAAACCTCGAACTCAAGATCAAAATAGGTTTCTTTATCAGGATTTCTGATACATGAATATAACTCCATTCTTCTACCTTATTCTTTCATTTCTCTTCCATTCTCCGAGCTGACAACAGCATTGTTCGTAAATACAGTAGACAGATGAAATATTGTCCGGGGGTAGCTTATTTACCCCGCACTGTAGCGGAAGGGTTGGAATAAAAGCTGAATTAAGAGCTGTCCGAATGGCGAACATTGTGCACAAACGCTATCGCCCTGCGTGGCACATTATTTTGCATCGTAGTCCGTGATTTATCGGTCATAACGTTATTTATGGTCCTAACAAGCCATCTCTATTGTCATAATCGTGGGCGCTGCAAGCCCCTCTCTGACAATGTCCAGATATCCATTTTTTAATACAAATCGAGCGAACAATATCAGAAATTGCGAATTTTGTGGACGTGTTTTGGTTGGCAATTTAAAAACTAGCAGGTGGATCGCCAAATATTTATTTTTTTAAACTGTCTATTTGCTATTTTTAATCTACGGAAACTTCGTAGATAGTATTCGTTTTTTGGGTCTGGAACTACTACTTGTACTTTTTTAAAATGGTGACAGTGATAGCGACAGTGACAGTGACAGTGACAGTGACAGTGACAGTGACAGCGACAGTGACAGCGACAGTGACAGTGACAGTGACAGTGACAGCGACAGTGACAGCGACAGTGACAGCGACAGTGACAGTGACAGTGACAGTGACTCCGGTGTTCAATGAATATGTATTGATGTATGCAGGTACAATGTAATGAGGCATGCAAGTAAAGCACAACAGGTAAACTAGAATAAATACTCACGGTTGGTATATTCACTGTCCTTTTTTGTTTTTAAATTTTATATTAATTAGAGCATTAACAATTTGAAAAAATGCGTACAAAGAATAAAATATATAAATATTTATTTACTTCTACGATAAAAAAAAAGAAAAACAAGCATCCAGGTAATGGATCTAGAAACGTGTAGAAGTGAACCGAAGAAATTAGCGCTTTCCAGGCACCGGCGTGGACGCGGTGTAGCTATATATAGCTTGCACGGCGCGTAAGTTCAAGTTAAAACTGCGATTAGCGAGCGATTTTTCGGGCGTGATCGATGTTGAGCGCTGATATATTGTGTAAAAGTGTTGTAAATTGTTTCTAAATAAAGCGTATCAGTACATCTGATGTGTATCTTCATGCCCAGTTTTTACTAGTCTGGACCACATTGCATACATTGTTGCAATATTGAATCTGAATCGCGTAGTTTCAATAAATTGCAAAATGATAGAATCATTTTCTAATAAACCACAAATTCAAATTAGCTTTTCCACTAACATCAATTGGTAATTAAAAAAAAAGTTAATGTAGATAATTAATCAAGATATGTCATAGATGTCTCACGAAGCTATTTTTTATATGGAAAAGTAGAAAATATATATGGTAGTGAATCATGATAGAATTGGTAATCATTATTTTGTGTAAAGTGATCACTTAAGCCAGCCGTACGACAGATCGTAAGCCTTATAAATACCCAAAAAGACATCCGTATTTACTTCTCCATATAAATAGCTTCGTCTCTGTGAGACATCTATAGTATATCTGATTAATGATGCTCCCTCTCGGGATAAAACCTAGTATGGTGGTCTTGAAAAATTTGAACGTACTAAATTCTTTTCTAACTTTATTATCTTATTCTAACTTTGATCACTTTTCACAAGTTTCGTAATAACTCACTGTGTAAAATTTTTTATAATATTTTCTCTTCTTGGCTTAGGCCAACGATGTATATACGGGAGGTATCCGGAACAAATCAAGAGTCTGTTATCTACAAAATGTAATATCCTTGTGCAGAACACACGCGACGTAAACATGAAGGGAGACTTTATTTCCCATCCTGGATTTGCTGACGACACAGTCCTCACGGTGGAGTCGTTTGAAGACCTCCAAGGAAAGGCTAAGCGACTTAAATACTGCGCTATTCTGAAAATAGCAATACTGCGATGTCAGATCTTTATCCCAACACTTAATATACGAAAATAAAAATAAATAAATGAGACGTACGTAGTCGGTGTTTTTTGTACTTAAAGTAGAAGATTTGTCGATCAATATATTATTATAGATGTCTCAGAGAGACGAAATTATATTTTTATGGGAAAGTAGGTATAAAAGTCTTTGGGTGTACATAGGGCTTACGACCTATCGTACGGCTGGCTTTAGTGATCACTTTACATAATGTAACGTTCGCCATTTACATCCATGATAGAATACCAGAACACCATGTCTACTAAATTTTTGGAAGTTGTGTATATTTAAATTTTAAGGCATGTTTCGTACATGTGTTGAAACAATCCTACGCGCGGCCGGCATCCAAAACTTTTTCATTCCCCTTAAATGATCACAGATTCACTAATTTATTTACGTATTGTGATAACAAATGCATAAATAAATTAATTAATAAGTAGGCACATGCAGCCTATATTTTTTTCAATTCCACGCTTCACAATTGAAATATTCAAACATTAAATGTTCGTTGTTTTTGTATTAGAATTCTTGTTTCAGGGGTATAAGCAAGGTAGCTATTGACTTCAAGAGTATCAATCTTTTTGAACGTCTTTAGAGCATCCACTCATACACACAACTTTCCCCGCCCACTCTTCAATTAAAAAACAAAAAGTTAAAATTATCTTCATTAAACAAAAGAACACAATGAAGCTCGGAGATCTTCGCTTTCCATTCGGTAAAAATGTATATTATCTCTGAAATTTTTCTTTTTAATTTTTTAATTGAGAAAGTCGCTGTAATCAGATTATTCTCGAAGTCGTCCAGCACTCTGGAGTGTTTTGAAGTTCTGGAGAGATTGCCTCAAGACATAATGGAACGTAATTGCGAGCCGCCCGGATATCAGATGCCCAATTGTTTATTGGAGATTTCTTTTTAGCGCGCGGGGTGAGGGTGGCGGAGAAGGGTGCGAGAAGGCTCGGCGCACTGCGATCGATTAGCGATAAGGTTTACTGGACAAAACGATTGTGGGCTTTTTAGCCTTACGAATTCATGTAAAATATATTAAACACATAATGCTTATTATAATAAGTGGTCTGCAAAAGTGTTAAAGTTATAGAGCACTTGTAGAAGTAGAATAGGCGGTCTAGCCGCGTGAAGAGTACTCAGAGTATCGTAGACTCTAAGGAATCGTAAAAATGGACAAAACGATCAAAGTTTATCTCACGGTTCTCCTTCAAATTTACTTAATACTAATTGATATAAATTAACTTTGTTAAAACCACTTATTTATTGAAAAAAAAATTCAACATGTTTCGAAGCTAATGGCTTCCTCGTCAGGATAACAAAAATAATATTTAAAAATCGAAGTATAGATCAAAATATTAAAAAGTATATGGAAAATGATAATATAAAGTACCTACTTAACATGAAAATAAATTTAAAAGATAACTATTTGCAAAAAGGACCTGATTATTTATAACGTTCAATTTACTATTTACACTCTTTCTTATTTCCAAAATTTCTAATTTATCAAATTGTGATTCTGTATAATTTGTATGTAAAATTTGTAAACCCTTATTAATATCAAAAGAATAATGCATAACCAAAAGATGGTTAGCAAATTCGGAATAATTATTACTATTTAAACACTTTAAGTGTTCCTTAACTCTAATTTAAAAATTTCTACAAGTTTTTCCTATATCACAATCATTACAAATTAATTTATAAACACTCGATTTTTTAAAAAAATTATCCTTATCTTTATTATTTAATATGTATTTTTTAAATTTATTATTAGTATAAAAAGCTGGTTGAATAACATTTGAAATATTTTTAACTATTGAATTAGAAATTTCATTATTTATAAATATAATTTTCCTCCAATGTTTTATCAGAATCAAAAATTGAAGGGTAAACAAAAGATTTAAAAAAAAATTATTGTACTTTTCATTTAACATAATATCAATTAATTTTTTATCATAACCATTATTATACTAGTTGAAATCGCAAAATCCCTCCTCCATCGAAGATCTGTGCTACCTTCATAAAATGTTGAACAACTTAATTAAGGTAAATTATAGAAGTTTCACAGCAGCGAAGCTATAATAAACATGTATGGAGTCTATACTCTTTTATTTTTATTATTTTTTAATTGCATTACCTACAGATTGCTCCAATTACAATGCAAGTTATAACTTGGAGTGAGTATATGGAGGCGATCCTCTGCTTGATGCTTTCAATGCTATCACTAAATATGGCCCTGAGCCATCGTGTTTATTTCATATATACCAGGGTTTTCGAGAATACCCGCGTACTCAGAACTCTTTACAACTCCTTGGTGCGGAGTAGACTCGAGAGTGGCTCGATGATCTGGGGGCCACATGAGGGCAAGTACTCTCTTATGGTGGAGAAAGTCCAAAAGTTTCTGAGATATCTCTACATGAGAGAGTACGGGCATTATCCTTGGCTTTACCCAACCGAGTTTCTCCAGGGTATGCTTGGCTACAATAGTTTAGAGACTAGAAGGAATGTGTATTTGATTACACATTTTTATCGATTGTTGCGCGGTATGATCGATAATCCTGAAATTATGCAGAGCATTGGTTTGTATGTTAGTGATAATTACACTAGACATCGTCAGCATAGATTGTTTCACATTCCAATATACAGGACCAACCTGCCGATGGTTATGCCTGTTGGAAGAGCCACAGCTATGCTGAACAAAATCGCTTTGGGTATTGATATATTCCATGTGTCTGAGGGGGTTTTCCGAAGCGGGATTCTCCTACACCTTTGACCAGATTTTATGTTATTTTTAATTTATTAAATATTTTCATTTTTGATATATACTTCCTAATATGTATGCCTTAAACATTTTGTTTGTCATGTACATATTATCATGAAATAAATTGAATTGAATTGAAATTGAATTGAATTGAATATATATATATATATATCATACAGGTGGCAAGCCCTGAGCCATACGATGGCTCAGGGCTTGCCACCTGTATGAGTTGGCTTAAGTAATCACTCTACACAATACAACGTTCACCAATCCTCACCATCCTAAGGACATCAATACATAAACAAATTTTTGAAAGTTGTATTTATGATCCAAATTGAAACCTTACATATATTTGAAGGGACTATACAAGAGACATTGTAGTCCTTCTCATGAAATAGTACACATATATTTTGCAGCTGGTAATGATATTAATTATGTAGAGTGATCACTTAAGCTGACTCATACAGGTTTCAAGCCCTAGGCTATATAAAAGACTTCTATACACGTTTCTCATATAAATAATTTCATTTCTGCGATACTTATAATTTATCTTATATAATTAGATAATAATCCCGCAGTGGATAAACCCAGTAATTTTGTTCTCAGTACAAATAAATTATAATTTTTTTTAACAAATTAGTTGACTTCAAAATCACAATATCTGAAATCAAAAAATACCCCCTCCATCGAATCAAATAAGCTTATAAGATCTGTGCTATCTTTATACAATTTTGAACAACTTAGTTGAGTGTTTTAAAATGCCAAAAATACATGTAACCGAATATTTTTAGTCTCTAGTAGAGTTTAATTTTTTATTACTTAAATACAGCGGTTTGATCGAAACACGCTAGAGGTTAATATGAACTTGATAATTAATTTCTTTCATACATTGTCTTACATATCGTTAATAAAAAGTGTAGTTATCAAAATTTTCTAATGCACTATAAATTTTTATTAAAGTAAATAGGTTAAACTGTCCTACACACGCTTTTAAACGATTTTATTTATCAAAATAATGTTACAACTATTTAAAAAAAAGAAGTTTAATAACCAGTTCTCCATCAAAATATGTAATATTTTAAATTTAGTAAATAACGTAGACATTTTTATCGATAAATTGCTTCGCTTCAAAATTAAACTTCGCAATCTCATTTATATATTTTTAATTTTATTTTATTTTATTTATTTATTTATACAGTAGATACACGTTTTTTTTAAAATAAATAGATTTTATATTATAACATTTTTACAGACATTATACTCCCCGTAATATGAGCCGAAGCTAGAGCTTATGTATGTACTTATTGAAATAAATTTAATATGAATACTTATGTATGAAACTCGAGCTTATGTATGTACTTATTGAAATAAATTTAATATGAATACTTATATATATATACATACGTAAGTGTATCTATATAGCAGGGGCGTGCAGTGAGGACAAGAAGCGTGACTTTTATTTTAACATATATTTGGGAATTTTTTTTAAAAAAAATATTTATCTGGCAGAATATTATGAAATATTAAAATCTGAATAATATATGTTAATAATTGCGATTGGAAGGTATATCTCTAATATAATTCAAAATACATGCTTAGGAAATAGACATGCTTCTTTTTCTAACTGCCCGCGCCTGCTGTATAGTAATACCGTGATTAAACATCTTTTCATTTAAGAAAGACAATCGAATTAGTATGTGTAAGCCGCGTGTACGAGGCACATTGTTTCGTTGTGTTGGTATTTGCGGGTGTAAACACCAACACAACGAAAAAATGTGCCTCGTACGCACGGCTTACACATACTAATTAGATTGTCTTTCTTAAATGGAAAGACCTATAACTTTGGTATGATCATCTTATTCTGTTTCCATTTGTTTTCTTCTTTTATCTGAAGCCAATGGTTTTCAATTCAAATGGTTTAATTTCTCTTTTTATTTTTTTACTTGTGTTTAATTGAAATTATTTAAAAATTATTAAATTCATTTAAAAAGGTTAAGTAACATGTAGAAAATAGAACACGCAACACTCTTATCTTCATATGTAGGATGTCTCGTAGGTAGAAGCAAAAAAAATGGGATCATACTTCTGTATTCAACTTTGAATATAAAATTTTCCGTAAATTTTAAGAATGTTTTTTTTTTGTTGTTTTTCACTAACAATATTTATTTAACTTGTGAAACTAAATGTGTTTACTTAAAAGTAAAAAATAGATTTTCCGTCAAAAAAATTTGCTTCTCTCTCCAAATTAATATGTGGGTGCTTTTCCTCCATCAAATATAAAATTCTATAATCTACATAAAAATCGTTTTTACATCTATACCGATAAAACTCAATGTCTGTCTGTTCTCTATATAAATCTACACCGTTTGTCCGATTCGATTCAAATTTTGCATACTTATGCTTTAGTACCCGGCGGGTAACACAGACGACATTTCTTCTCTATTATTTTACCCCTTCTCCTCCCCCTGATATATTTTCGATGCAAATCTGTACCGTTCGACTGATCGGACTAAAAATTTGGAAACTTATTCTTCAGGACCCGGCGGGTAACATAGGCGACATTTTCCCCCTCCTCATTTACCTCTTCCCCTCCTCCTGATATATTTTCGATGCAAATCTATAGCTCAAAATTTGCAAACTTATTCTTTAGAACTCGGCGGGTAACATAGGTGACATTTCCTCCCTCCGCTTATACATTTTCCATCTACCCTGATATATTTTCGATGCAAATCTATACCGTTCGAATCGATCCTATGTTTCACCCCACAAATTTATTTTCAAATTATTCCTTCACTCGGGCAACGCCAGGTATCAACAGCTAGTTTAAATATAAGCGCGAGTTTTAAAACAAATATATCTTGTTTAGCTTTGTACATTTATTCATTTTATTTATTTATTTAACGCCCTTATGGGCTTTTACAATACACAGAATATTTTTTTTAAAAATGACATAAGACAGTTAAAATAATAATACAGTTAAAAGTTACAATAATAATAGTTAAAAGGCAATAATAATAATAATAATAATACAGAAAAACATAAGAAAAACATAAAAACATAAGATAAAAAAATAATAAAGTTAAAGGTACAAATAATAATAGTTAAAGGTAAAATAGAAAGATTTATTGTCCATTTCCATTTCGTTGGGCTGTAAACAATTGTATCAGCTTTGTCCTATAAACAGTTATACTATCAGCAAAAATGTCAGCCGCCTCTGCATGCTCATTCCCTAATGAGTGTAATCTGGGAATTACAGAGTTTGCTAATGCATTAGTTCTGACATTTCCACTATAATAGAACAATGCACTGTGTCTTGATGACCTCGATGGAGCATATAAGTCGATCAGACTAATGATCTGGGGGCAATCAATCAAACTATTTACGATTTTTTTTACGATTACGATACATTTGCGAAGGTTGCGTCAATCGATGGTAGGCAGGAGGTAGTTTTTAATGGAGTCGCAGTTGGCGCCCCTGGCGATTTTTCCTCGAAGCTAATCTGAGAAATTCCCGCGAAAAATGTACGGCATGAAAATTACCAAACACATTACGGACTGCCTAATGTTTTATAAGCGACTTCAATTTGCGGAGAAAAATCCATTATGGATCATGATAGAATTTTCAGTACATCCTGAGTGATGGGAGCTATTTTGAGAAAATATTCGAATACATTACGTCTACTTTAAGTCGACTTTTTACCCGCCGGCCGCATAAAATGATCGCACCATCTCAGTGACTCTTTTTAAATCGAACAATAATTTTAATTTAATCAATATGAGTATAGTTTATAATTTAAGATTATAATTTAATCAATAAGACTGATCAGTCTATATTATAATTGTCCTGAAGAAGGCTGAGTCCAACCGAAACTAGTTGACAAATATATAGCAATAAAGTGGTTTAAAAAATAGTATTTAATTTATTCTTAAATGTAGTACAGTTTGTTTTCACCACTAATTTTAGGAACTCTTAGTGTGTTTAATTAGCAATAATTATCCTGATTTTCTAATCATCTTTTGGAAATGGATAATTATATTGATATGAAATAAAAATTAAGTTAAATTTCATAACTATGATGGTAGATCCAGACATAAATTAATACAAGGGCCCAAAATTACTAAAACAACGCACTGTAAAAGTCCTATATATACAGCTACTAAATACGTCAATCTGTTACCCACCTAACTAAAAATTATAACCGAAGTAAATAAGTCAACTAAAAATAAAATAAAAAATGGATAATCGAAACACAAGAATATTTGATATCCTTGTAAATGTATATTGTAATCATCATACAACTATCATTCGAGTCACTATTTTGAAAGCAAGGTATTGATATTAGTCACTTATTACTAATTTATGTTGTTTTTTTGGGTTTTAGTTGCATGTTTCATTATTACACATGTCTAACTTTTCATCTCCTGAACCTATGTACAGGTATATGTATGCAACTTTATTTTATTTTATATATTTATGTAATATATATTATATCTTGTATGTTTTCTTTTGGGATTTAATAAATAAATAAATAAATTTACAAGTTTACAAATTTATAAGTTTACAAATTTTACTTAAAAATAATACAGGATTACAGTTGGGAAAATTATAGATTTTTGAAATAAGAAAATTAATTATATATTATGAATAACCAGATACTTGTTTAAAATAGTTGACTTTTAAATTTGTTTCCTTTTTTTTAGAATTCTTTATTAAAAATAAAATAAATACATACATGTAACAGTGACAGTGAATATTATTTTTTTTTATACCTGTTTATCTGTCGCCCGATAAGGTAAAACTTGTGTTTGGGAACAGAAATATATGATGCATAAGATGAGTGACAAGTATGTATAAGTCAATAAATGGAATAGTGTAGAGAAATATATACATCATCAAATATCAAACATAATATGTCATATCAATAATCAAACAAACACATCATATCAAACATAATAATTATTTGTCCGTCTATTTATCTGCCTGTCTCTCTGTCCGTCTGTCTCTCTGTGTTGCATGCACAAATATTTATTTATCTTAATTATTTATTTGCAAATATTTGTTGTGTGGGCTAAAACAGGATTTCAGTTAAACATATTGCATTCCGTAATATAGTTTTTTAAACTTTTTTATAAAAAAAATTTGCACTCCTGTTTAAACTCCTTTATATTCACTGTTTTTTGAATTGTTATTGACGAACTATCGAAGATTTGAAGACATTTGTACATTAAACTTTTTCTTTTTCTTTTTACCTTTATTTACAAAAATAATATTTATTACACAATTGTGTTATTCATAGTACCTCTCCATGCAAGAGCTCTTGTGCTAGGACGAGGTACTTTGAATTTCTATATATAATTATTTACATTTAATTATTTTACATTATAGATATTATATATCTAGGATGAAGTAGTGGAGTGAACGTCTTTGATTTTGAAGGTAATGGTGTCTAGTTCAGTTCATTGAGATGTTCTCTTAATTTGTTCTTCAATTGTTCTGTATTCTGTATCTTTCTCATTTCGATTGGAAGATTGTTAAAAAATTTCATGCCTGAGTATATGAAACCTTGTTGATATTTTTTGTATTGCATTTTGGGATTTTAGTCTGATCGACTTATATGCCCCATAGAGGTCATCAAGACACAGTGCATTATTCTATTATAGTGGAAATGTCAGAACTAATGCATTAGCAAACTCTGTAATTCCCAGATTACACTTATTAGGGAAGGAACATGCAGAGGCGGCTGACATTTTTGCTGATAGTATAACTGTGTATAGGACAAAGCTGATACAATTTTTTACATCCCAACGAAATGGAAATGAATAACAAATTTTTCTGTACTATTATTTTACCTTTTAACTATTATTATTGTACCTTTTAACCGTATTATTATTTTATCTGTCTTATGTTATTTTTTAATTTTTTTTTCTGTATATTTGTAAAAGCCCTAAAGGGCGTTTAATAAATAAATATATAAATTTTAAGTTTGTCTCGTAATCTTGGTGT
This sequence comes from Agrypnia vestita, assembly GCA_016648135.1. Lineage (NCBI taxonomy): Eukaryota > Metazoa > Arthropoda > Insecta > Trichoptera > Phryganeidae > Agrypnia > Agrypnia vestita. The sequence continues at coordinate 24,666 of JADDOH010017403.1, forward strand.
TGTGTTTCTTTCGAACATTGCCTGTTCGTTTTCTTTGATAAGTTGCTTACTTGATGCTCATTTTTCCAAAGCTTTTTTTTCTACTGAAGTTTGCTAATGGTGATTGATAAATAATTTACGGTTCCGGAAATGCTTTTTTTTTTTAAATCACATTTTTTAACCCCTGACTAGGCTCGATCCCTTAAACGGCGAGAGTAATCTAGCTGCAGGTATCTGAAATGATCGTTAAAAAAGGGTGTTCGGAGTGTGACAAAAGTTATTGCGGACTGTCCATTGTTTGCAGATGATGCAGTGACCCTGGCTGACAGATCTGCCTGATTTACAGCCTCCGGGGGAGTAATGACCGGGCTGGACCGCTCTGGTGAAGCTACATTTTCGTGTGATTTATAATACTGGACAAGAAGCAGCGGATATGAATGCCCGCGGATGAATATTTTGACGCGAGGCTATCTGTGAAACGGGCAGTGCGCTTCTGTGAGATCTCACTTCTTTTGCAGTCCACCGTGCATAGTCTGCATACGCCAGACCTCGGTCGTTTCGATCCTCGCTTCCTGGCTGCTTGCAATCCTTAAGATAAGATAAGAGAGGTATCTTAAGGATTGCAATAATATTGCAAATTGCAAAATATTGAAAGAGAATTAATTATAGTAAAACAAAAACACTAGTTTTATAATGTATGTTTACTGAGAACACAATCGATGCTTATTTAACTAGAAGCGGTTACGGATATTTTATACGAAACGTGTGTTTTTCAGAGAAACAATTCTCGACGTTTCGTTGAAGTCGTATTCAACGTCATTAGGAGAACAACCTGTAGGTACCCGCCGAGGTATAGGGCGGTCCCCTTCGTTACTCAAGTGTAAAATAGTGAAGCAGTATTGAAAATAATGAGAAATTTAACAAAACAAAAAACAAAGAGTTTGTGGACAGACAGATTACATTAAAAAAAACACTTCGTCGATTCTGAGTCAGTTTTTATATTAACACCCGATAAGAAAAAGAATTACCGTTTTACTCATGAGTTTGTTGACATTTTCATTTTCACATGATTAACTAAATCAATTAATTTTGTGTGTATATTTTTCTTCTTCTTCTTCTTTTGGTGTCATGTCAGGTCCCCCCAACGTTGACTATCATCCGAGAGAAAGCGTCCCTGTCCTGGGCAGCACGAAACAGCTCTCCAACACTTCTTATGCCCGTCCAGTCGCGTATATTGCGGAGCCAGGAAATTTGTCTCCTTCCAACACCTCTACGACCCTCTATCTTGCCCATAAGAATCAGGTGGAGCAATTCATATTTTTCTCCTCTGAGCACATGACCCAAATACGATACCTTTCGGATTTTGATATTTGTCAGCAACTCTCTATTCACTCTAGCTCTTTGAAGAACTCTTGTGTTGCTGACCATATCCGTCCAGGGTATCCGGAGCATTCTCCGATGTATCCACATTTCGAACGCCTCCAGCCGGTTCATGCTACTCACTTTGAGGGTCCACGATTCCACTCCGTACAGCAGGACTGACCATATATAACATTTGACCAGTCGCTGTCGAAGTTTCGGGTTAAGATTGTCATCGCAGAATATCTGTCTCATTTTGTTAAAAGCAGTTCGCGATGCTTCAATTCTGCATTTGACTTCGGTTTCTGGGTCGAGGTTTTCCGCTAGGATACTTCCAAGGTATTTAAACTTTGTCACTCTCTCTAGACCAGCCCCACTCAATGTGAGGCGTGCTCCCGTGTGATCTTGCCTACTGAACACCATGAACTTTGTTTTGCTCACGTTCATGTTAAGACCCAGTCTCACACCAGCCTCATTAATTCTGTTTACGAGTGTTTGTAAGTCTTCCATACTATCTGCCAGAATGACTGTATCATCCGCATACCTGATTTTTTTTTTCATTAAATTGTTTTTTTATATTTTGCTAAGTTGTTTATAAATGTTTACTGTCCTTGCGATTGTTATTTTGATTTTAAGGATCCCAACTGTAATCCTGCTTCTATTAATATTTTCAATGGTCCTATGCACACAAGTAATATTATTAATAAAAAAGTATTAATTAAAATGAATTATAGAAGTCTCATGGAGACGAAGCTATTTACGTAGAAAACGTATACAGGGTTCCGGTATCTCGACGTAAGCCGAAATCGGGTGATAGGCCAAGTCATAATAGTTATCAGAAAAATATTTAAAAAAATCTAAGTCATGTGTTTTAAAAATTATAGGCATTTAAATAAAATCAAAAAAATCTACACCCTGTGACGGTCTTTTCACTCCTGTTGCTACAAATCTTTATTATTCTTAATTTTTTATTTATTTAATAATGCTTCTGGAAACTTTTGTCCAAAATTCAAAGTCAACTGTTCCAGCTTGGAAGAAAATGTCACTTTTTGACCAAACCAAGTATTCAAAATCAATGCTTTGCCCAGTTTTAACTGACTGTTTTTTTAAATATTTTTAAATATTTTTCTGATAACTATTATGACTTGGCATATCATCCGATTTCGAGATACGACGACGAGATACGGGACACCTGTATATGGAAGTCTTTATAGTGTGGCCCAGGACTAATGACCTGTACACCTATATCTCAAATGCCGACCTTGTGAGTTGTGAGGATAACTTCAGACTTTTTAAAGTGTTCGTGGGAATTTGGGTGACCCGTTGGGAAATCCTGAGGGGTCCTGCTCAGTGGTCCTGATGTACCCTTGACCATGCTGCCCTACATTGGTCTTTCTTTGTTTTCTTTTAATAATCTTGCAATTTCACTTTTTCTGTTTATTACTTCTATTTTCTCTTTACATTCTTGTTAATTTCATTGTGTTTTCTATCGTTATTTTCCATTTTATTTGCACAACCATGTTATCTTTCTGTTTTGTATCATATTTTGTCAATTTTACGTTGTCTCTCCTGATCGGTGTCATACCGGTGGTTTTACCTTTTCTGGCACAAGTGCTACATGTTTTTATTTTTGTTTTGTCCCTTTCCCTCCAAGGAGGGGTGTTGATTTATTTTTGTCCCGTGCGATGTCTCCTCGGGTGTTCTTATGTTGTATTTTTTAGATTATAGATGTTCTTTTATTGAAATTTTGTAAAACCTCTTTTAAAAATAAAGACTTTTAGCATGGGACATTGAAGGTTTTGCGCGACCGACTCGCCTGGTCTTGGTTCTTGTTATGCTGGGACGCAAGGCCGGGCGGAGAGGACGCTTTAGCATAAAATAATGCCAACCAGGCGGCGAATGTGTTGGGCTGATATGGACGCTTCGGCGCATAAAACAGCCCAGGGTATGTGGTGGGTCACCTTCAATGTACACCTATATCTGGCTTTAGTGATCACTTTACACGATGTAACGTTCACCGATTATACCGTGAGAGCATACACACATTATCAAATTTTTGAACGTTGTACACACGTTATAAATCAGTTTCTTTCATATAATCGAATTGCCTATGCTAGAGAAATTTATAATCCTTCCCATAACATAGTGTACATAGATTTCGCAGCTGATAAAGATACCTCAATTTTTTCGAATTTGAATACGAAGCAATATTCTTTTTAATGCATACTTGTATGATATTCTTCCGAATTATTAAACATATACACTAGAATACGCCTGAAAATTATTGGGCTAGGCTACCCTACAAAGATTTCCATACATGTATCCCGCATAAATAGTTTCGTCTCTGTGAGACTTCTATAATTTATGTTAATTAAAAATTATCCCTCTGTGGACAAAATCCACTCATTGTGTTCTCAGAATATGAAAATAAAGATATTGTTAAATAAATTATGGCTATAGTTATGTACTTACATTTTTAGTGATACTGAGTCAATATTATTCTCATGTATCTTTTTTTTAAATAGAGATGCGAGCGCGGAGTACGTGACGCAATATTCTTACTACTTACTTACTTACCATCACGTCGTTTCCCCGTGGGGGTAGGCAGAGAGGATAGAGCGCCACACTCTTCTGTCCTGACATACAAATCTCGCCTCATCCACATTCGTATACCTTCGCATGCAAGCTCGCCGGTTGTTGAGTCTTCTAACGAGACCATCTTCCAGTATCTAGTTTATCTGATCATGCTACGTCTTCCGCGGTTGCCCTCTCTTTCTGACGCCATCAACACTTGTTCTTACCATTTTTTCCTCATTCATTCGCTCAACATGCCCAAACCATCAGAGCGACCATTTTTTAATTCTATTAATTATGCTAAGATCAGTTTTACATTCATTCCTAACATCTGAATTCTTTACTCTATCATAAATGGATTTGACACACATACGTCTGAGAGATCTCATCTCCACTTCATTCAATCTACTTTCGTCCCTTTTCTGCCAGTTCCAGGCTTCACTTCCATACATCAGTGTTGGTACCAGAATTCCATTGCATGCCGCTATTATTATTCTTAATATTCTGCTGTGAAAATAGTACTAACTTGCTGGTGTCCTGGAAAGGTGGTCGACCACCAGATCACTAGGCGACCGTCACGACCACCACGCCATGAAGCTATTCTGTACACCTATCATAATTATTTATTTTCATTGATATAGTGGTGTTTCGAGGCTGGTCGCCCTGACCCAGGAGGGGTCGGCATTAGGGATGGGTCGTCCACGTCCATCCATCGACGAGACGATCAACTAGTTGAATTCGTCAACTAGTTGACGCATCAACTTCGTTACGCGGACGTCGCGGACGTTCTATCTAAACATAGGGACGATGGTCAACTGTCTACGGTTCGACGCGACGCTGCTCGACGGCTCAACCGTTGGCTATTTTTATTACGTTAATGTTTAAAATTTAAAGAAGTTCGAAGGAATATAGTTTCGGGGAAAGTAAAACCGCTACTTGTGCTTATATGTAAAAAGAAATATTTTATTATTTATTTGTTTACGCACATTATAGGCTTTTACATATTGTTTTATATACTTCTTTCTATGTATAATAAAGAAAGAAGTAGGCATATACAACAATATCAGGTGTAAGCAGTAAAATATAAATATAAACTACATATATAAGCAGTGAAAGTATTGGGTATAAGCATTAAAATATGAGTAAAAAAATTTAAAATATTAATAAGTACAAAGCAGTAATGTGTGTATAAAAAAATATATCAGGTACATATGATTACATGTGTACAGGGTTATATGGAAAACATTAATAACCTCGCAGGACTATATTCCTGCCTTGATTATGAGTCGAAAGCTATCATGACCTAATATCAATAGTTATGGAGATATGCGACATCAAAGTTTGAATTTTTTCAATATATCTGACTTATTTTTTGGAAAACGTTGGACTATCACAACACTAACTCAAATCGATTACGAAAAATTCATTCGTTTCAATACAAGTTAAATAAAATGATAAAAACCTTTACATTTATTTATTATCTATAAATTTATTAATAAATACATAATTTTAAAATACTTTACATTTGAGATGTTAATTTATTGAAGAATAAATCTTTCAAAATCAGGCTTTCACTTTGTGGTGACATTATTAATAAATAAATAAATCTGTATTATTTGTCAACTTTAGTTTAGACTCAATCTGAGAAAAGGAACATTTTTCCCGAAACATGTAAAAAATCAATAAAAAGTGGTGTAAACAAAATTATAATAGATTTATTTTTTTATCTATAAAGTTGAAAATAGATCAACTAGTTGATCGTCTCGTCGATGGACGGACGTGGACGACCCATCCCTAGTCGGCATATAAGGATGTGCGCGCATGGGCGCGCTCTCTCTCTCTCTCTCTCTCTCTCTCTCTCTCTCTCTCTCTCTCTCTCTCTCTCTCTTCTTCCCGCCTACGACAGTATAAGGTCACGATCCGCAACACGGATTTATACATAAAGAAGAAACAGTACTTATTAGCGTTCTATCACGAACCCCATGTATTCCTAAAGTGACAATACATCACATTTAACTAATTATTATTATTTTTATTTACTCTAAATTATTTACTACATAGGAAAGGTAAAGGTAGTTGCGTAACTAGACTAGTTTGTTCGAAAGCAAGTACCTGTACTGTTTTTGAAATTTAGTTAAAAATAAGTGTATAATAAGTGTGTATTACTTATAAAATGCACTAAATTACAAATTCAGAGAAAGAAAAAATCAAATCATATTATAATTCACATCATATAGAGAAAAAAATCAAATCATATTTAGAGAAGGTATTTGAATTATAATAGTCACAAAAACGTTTTACAATGGAATCTACATTGCTTTCGTCTACCTACATTTAGTAACCACTTTGCTAACTTCTGTTTAAACGAATCTTTCACTTTTAACCCTTCGATGTTCGATGGCAATATACTGTAGATTCGTGGAGCACAGAATATGAAAAAGCGTTGGCTAAATTTTGTCTTCATTTTCGGCACTAAAACATTTCCCGATGTTGTGCATATAGTATTTCTAGGTTCATATAGTTTATACGATGAAGAGTTTTTTTTTTTTTAATAATTTCAGTATCGAACTGGTGAAAAGCTGTCTTATATCAAGCACTCTAAATAGGTCTTCAGAATTATATCTAAATGGTTTTCTTTTCTTCTTTCTGGTTCTATTTCTCATAAAAATACCTTTAGCATAAGTTCCCCATTTTCTCATCGGAAAATCCCTGAGATCCCGGCGGCCCTGCGAAAGCAGCAGGTTTGCATTTCCTGTAAATTTCGCATTTCGCAGTAAACCCCGTGTTTTATGGCGCGATCTACTGGCACCGCGGGTGCGGGCATGAAACGACTTGGCCATTCGGTTCGTCCAAATCTGCGCTTGCAAACTTTTTACTGCTTGAGAGAAACGTATGTATATAAGGGGTACAAAAGCAAAGGCAGCAACATCTCACCGAATAGACAAAGTAATCGACTCACTGACTAAACTGACCAGCCTATTCCACAAAATACACGAAATCACACCGAAGACCGTAAAAATTCTGATGTACCAGGCATACGTCAAGAGTAGAATAGGACATTTGATACCCATGTGGGGAACCGGAAATAAAACTAACCTAAACAGACTCCAACGATAGCAAAGCAAAATACGTAAAATGGTCTATGATCTGAAATACCGGACACCAACTGAAACTGTATACCGTATAACACAACAATTAAACATCGAAAGCATTACAAAAATTGAAACACTTAAAATCATTCACAGACTAGCAATTGGCGAAATACAAGACGAAGACATAAAATTACACAAAATACACGAAAAACACCAACACAACACTAGAATGGCTCAAAACAATCACATAACACACGCCAAAACAAAAACAGGTCAATCCCGACTGATTTGCAACGGATCAAAACTATACAACGACCTGCCACAACAGACCAAACAACTGACCACTGAGAAATTCAAAACAGTTGTGACAAAAATGCCAAAACTTGGCCTATTATAGAAAAATGACATTGTATCTAAATTATATTATTATTATACTCCTATATTGAATCATGTAAAAATGTTATCCGTAAACCTTTTAGGTTTCTATTATATTTTAAATAAAAAAATATAAAAAAAGGCAGCAACGTCTCACCAAGTTGTTTCTGAGAAAAGTTACAAAGAGCTTGCCACTACTTAGTTTTTCTCTGGAATAGAATGAAGAAAGCTTTAATAAGTTTTCAGTTTTCCTTTTATATAGGTGTATCAACAAATGACAAATGGTATTGAAACCAGAGCCGACACCACGAAATTATTTTATTACATTTATTTATTTATATTTATTTTATTTTTACGGTTTACACCTATTATAATAAAATAAAAATCTTTTACATATCTAGATAACAGTGTACATTGTATAAAACTATAAAACTCAATGTCTGTCTGTCTTTTCTCTATACAAATCTACAATGTTTGTATGATTCGATTTAAATTTTGCATACTTATGCTTTAGGACACGGCGGGTAGGCGACATTTACTCCCGATTATTTTACCCGTTCCCTCACCCCTGATATATTTTCGAAGAAAATCTGTACCGTTCGACCGATCGGACTCAAAATTTGGAAAGTTATTCCTTAGGCCGGTATGTGAAAAGATATGGATGATAAGAGTTACGGGGAATCCAAGTTATAAGAATGAATTGTTTTGTATAAATATATGACAAAAAAAAAATCATGACATGTTTATACAGCTGTATTTTGCTATAACTTTGTGGTTATTCATTATGAATATAATTAAACTAGTTAAATTTGTTTACACCACTAAAATTTATTTGGTAAAACCAACCGGTTTCGGAAACGACGTTCCTTCGTCAGGGTATATTTAATACTAATTGAACTTTACAAAAATTATAAACAATCAAACAAATCATACATTAAACAATCCAAATGGGGGTAAATAGTGGGGGGGTGGGAAAGAAACAGGTGATAGGGTGAAACAGAACATATTCAAAAGTTAAAAAGTAAGTGCAAGTTAAAAAAAAAAAAAATTTATTTATTTATTAATGATAACAGTACCCTCTCACTAGGACAGTCCTGTGTCGAGGTGGGTATGATGTACAACAACATTCTTACAATAAAATTGTTTAAAGCATTTTATTTTTTATTACTTAATATTTGTCGTTAGTTCCTTTTTTATCTCTTCATTGCCTAACATCTTTATCCATTTTATAATGTGATTTTTAAATATTATCCCATTACCTGCATCTTTTATTTCCATTGGTACTCTGTTATACTGAAATAAAAAATGTTATATGATATTGAAACAAGAGACGATAGATACCACGAGAAGAACCTCCTAAATGATAACTCTCTGACCCATCGCGGAAATAACCACCAGAGACAGAGTACGAAACTCCGAAATAAGGAAGTTCTGCGATGTCGAAGAAGTCGAGCGACGGGAAAGAAATAGAAGGGGATACTGGAGAGATCACGTGGACAGAGCGGATTCGTCAAGAGTGGTAAGAATAGCGAAGATCGAGATAGAAGATCTCCAGGAAGACCACCAAAACGATAGAGAACAGCTGCTCATCCGCATCCCGAGAGCAGAAGCCGAGGAACAACAGGACATAGTCCCAACACAAGCAGAAGAAGAAGAAGAAGAATAGTCTGAATAAATATATAAAAAGAAGAGTATAAATAATTTTCTTGTTTTCAAAAATTTTTTTTCGAAAATAAAAAATTTTTGGAAAAAAAATACTATAAAAAAATTACGGACCTTACACACGAAGTTATGCGGACGGACAGACAGACAACGAAATTATTATAATTGGGATTACATATTTCGATATCTATTCCATAAATAGCTATTATTTTGTTGTTACTTAGAATGGCAAATAAAAAAACATGTTAATTAATATTAAAAACACAAGACTGTGCTTGTAATTAAAAGCCGTGATTGTGTTTTTTTTATGCCACGAAAACAAAATGGTATTTCATATTTGGTCGCTTTCTTCTATTTCTTAATTGGAAACTTGACGAAAACTGACGAAACCTTGACTTGTTTAATGATTAAATGAATATATTATCAACATCATAAAATTAGTGTGGTGTCAGAGCGGTTTTACGTTTGTGTGATGTTCTTATTATCTCGTCGTGTTGTCGGTTACTTTTGATTTATTGATGGCAACAATACGTTATACAGCGGTTACAATGAACAATAGCGGTCTGTCTCGATATAAAGGTAAAGAAGCCCAGAGGCGACATGCGCGCGACCTTATAAAGCATTTGCTCCCTCTTTCATGCTCTGTCCCTTTCAGGCGTCGCGACATACGTCCCTCACATCCGTTACGTTTTATTTAAGAATGAATCCACAAAGTAATAGCTGATTGCAATCGTATACCAATCGAAACTGTTTGAATTTTGGTGTTCAGCACATCAGAAAGTGTATTCTGAATATTGCGAGCGCCTCTTCAAGCGGTATTCGGCTCGAATCACAAGCAAACTACCCTCCCTTGACCGCTGCACTTCCAGACGACTGTAATAAATTTTCCGGGCACTCTGCCGGGTCTGCTCGCCGCTCACCCTTCGAGCTGTTTGTCGAGATCGAGACAATTTCGTTCCGATTTTCTTCCATAAACTTTCTTTCAACTCGCCGTAGAGCGCTAACACGAAATAGATTGATGCAGACGCGTAGGAACCCGTAGGAGAATTCTACGCGACTAAAATACTCCCTGAAATATCGTTTCAATTTTTTAAACTCCTTTTTAGACAAGAGTATTTTATTTTAGTCCAAATTTTTCAGAACACGGCACTGAATTTCTGTCACGGGGACATTATTAATCATGTCGATGTTATTAAGATGTCGAGATTATCTCATATTATGTAACTTGTTTTTTTCTTCTTATATATAAATATTTATGTACCTACTGTTTATTTACTTTACTTTATGCATTAATTATCTCATATTATGTAACTTTTTTTTCTTCTTATATATATATATATTTATGAAGAGAGTATTTATGTGGGAGACTTTCATGTCACCCGCGAGCAAGTACGGCTAGTCTGTAACTTTTGAGGCCTTTTTACGTGATACCGTGTCGAAACGTCGGCCTAGGTCTTCTCAGAGAGACCATTTACAGGAAACGCGAAATATTCCAGAAACTACTTTTATACCATATATATATATATATATTTTTTTTTTTTACTTATACTTTTTTTCTTCTTATATATATATATTAGAAGAAAAAAAGTAATAAGAATCATCCAAATGTGTGCCTTCAATTGAAGGGTGTCAACATCGAGAGAGTAAAACAGTTTAAGTATTTGGGCAGTATTATTACTGACGATCTGGACCCTGATACGGAGATCAAATGCAGAATAGAGACAGCCCGTGCATCTTTTAATAAGATGAAATGTCTACTCTGTAATGACGACTTAAACTTGAAGCTCAGACAGAGATCGATCAAATGCTATGTATGGTCAGTTCTACTTTACGGTGTTGAAGCATGGACGCTGAAGGTGACTACTCTAAATCGCCTAGAGGCGTTTGAAATGTGGATACATCGTAAAATGTTAAGGATATCTTGGACTGACACGACTAGTAATGTTGAAGTTTTACGTAGAGCAAATACAAACAGACAGTTACTTAACATAGTAAAGCTCCGTAAAATTTCAATTTTGGTCATGTAATGAGAGGCGAAAAATACTCCATCCTTCAGCTCGTCATTGAGGGTCGCAGAGGGATCGGAAGGAGGCGGCATTCCTGGCTTCGAAACATCCGAGAGTGGACCGGGATAAGAAGCGTGGAAGAGCTGTTCCGCACTGCCCTGGACACGGAAACTTTCTCCTAGATGATCGCCGACGTCGGGGGGACCTGACAGGGCACATGAAGAAGAAGAAGTTTCACGTACGACTTTGCCACCGCCATCTGTGGTTAAAATTTGTCAACGCCAGTATTTATAGGTTGCCGCTGAAAAGTAGAGATGCGAACACGGAATACGTGTCGCATCAATATTCTTACGATTCTCAAACTAAGCCAAAAGCCTGTGCTGTGAAAATAGGACTAACTTGCTGGTATCCTTGAATGGGGCTTGAACCACCGACCACCAGATGACTAGGCGAGCGTCATGACCACCACACCATTTTTATTTTTGATTTGGAGTATTAAACCTCTTCTTCTTCTTCTGCTTCATCTAGGACTGCGTCCTGTCATTACTCGGAGCCTGTTCCTGGGATACAGATGTCCAGCTATCTCGCCATCTTTTATGCGGTCTTCCTGGGAGTCTGGTACCAGACGGCAGCTTGTTCGCTGCTAAGTTCACTACTCTCTCAGAACAAGCTCTCTCCACATGATCTCTCCAGTAACGTCTTCTAGGTCTTCCCCATCGGACAATATCCTCGACGTCGCAAGTCCTTCGTATTTCGGAATTCCTCACTCGGTCTCGGATTGTCAGTCCCGCAATGGGTCGAAGAGTCTTCATCTCAGTTGTTCTTAGGAGATTCAGCCAAATATTTTGTCGTATATTTGATTTTTCTGTATGTCTTTTTTATTTATTAATTAATTGGGTTTTAAATTTCATAGAAATTTGTACTGAAAAAATGCAACTTCACAATAAGAATGTGATTTCGAGTATAATATTAAGCAATACTAGCTGTGCCCGCGCGGCTTTAGTACACTGTTTGGATCGTCATAGAACTTTCGCGAACCTTCTAGAAGATTCTACTTCCAGAACTTTCAAAAATTTATCGAATGTACAGGAACCTTCTAGACACACCGACATATTCCGCCACTCAGTTTAGAACCTTATAGAACTTTCGGGAATTTTCTAGAACCTTCTCCTTCCAGAATTTTCTAGAGAAGGTTTTTCCGGAACCGTCTAGATTCACCGACACAGTCGGCGCGCCTATTTTGAAACAATCTGAAGCATTTGCGGCCTTCCCATAACAAAACAATGTGCTAGAAAGCACATTTTCGTCACCCACTCCCACCCACGCACCGCCACCCCCACCAACACCAACACACTCGCATATTTTCGATGTGACACCAAGGTCTATCCACCACCATAACCACCGGTGGGTGGTTGTGGCTGGTTGTGGAGAAAACTTGGCGGGTAGGGAAACACGGGTTTCTTTATATATATTTATTTATTTTATTTATTTATTTAACGCCCTTATGGGCTTTTACAAATATACAGAATATTTTTTTTTAAAGAATAACATAAGACAGTTAAAATAATAATGCAGTTAAAAGTTACAATAATAATGATTAAAAGGTTATAATAATAATAATAATAATAATACTACAGAAAAACATAAGACAGAAGAATAATAATACAATTAAAGGTACAAATAATACTAGTTAAAGGTAAAGTAATAATACAGAAAAATTTATTGTCCATTTTCATTTTGTTGAGATGTAAACAATTGTATCAGCTTTGTCCTATACACAGTTATACTATCAGCAAAAATGTCAGCCGCCTCTGCTTGTTCATTCCCTAATGAGTGTAATCTGAGAATTACAGAGTTTGCTAATGCATTAGTTCTGACATTTCCACTATAATAGAATAATGCACTGCGTCTTGATGACCTCGATGGGGCATATAAGTCGATCAGACCAATAATCTGGGGGCAATCAATCAAACTATTTACGATCCTATAAAGAAATATTAGGTCTGTTACAGTACGTCTCACAGTCAAGTTTAAAAGTTGTAAATAACTAAGGAGATATTCATAATTGATATCTTCCAAGCGTATATTTAATTTGTAGTTAATAAATCTTAAGAAATTTTTTTGGACTCGTTCAATTCAATATATATATATATATTGAATATTGATTGATTATTTTTTGATAATTGATAATCCCTCTGGCGACAAAACCCAGTATTATGGTCTCGAAAAATTTGAACATATTATGAATATCTATAAATTTTCACTTTACTTCGAAGAACCCATATTTCGCAAATAAAATTAAATACAGCCGAGATTAACCCCTCGAGGTGTATCCCGAAAGGGAGAAATTGCAAAACCGATTGTTCCTCGTTCCCTTTCATATATTTTGATTTGACTTCCTGATAAACATGCAAATACTTACAATTTCCGGGCCGAAGGCGGCGTTTTTCGGACATTTTGAATAATGCAAAAATATTGCGAAATATTCAGATGTATTCAAAACGTGTAGCCGAGAATTCTCGAGCTGCGTACACTGTGCAGACCGCGGATTAGGCCGGACGCACTTTGGATACGAATTATCACGTGCGTATTCGTACGACTATTTTCGTACGTATTGGAGCGCGCACACTGATTGCATCTTGCGTTGTCACGATCAGTTACTTTGACATTTCTCCAATGGCGTTTGTGCCATCTGTATCTGGAAAACTCTATTATGGCAGACTTAAATAATGAAAAATTTCATGACTATCTATCTAATAGACTCACAAATGCTGGGGAGAATCGAAGTGCAACGAGAGCTCGTAACATCGGAGAAATATTTAAAAAAATTTTTGTTCGAAGTACATAATTATACCTCACTTTCATTAAACCAAATTATTTAACTTACAGGTGTTTTTTAGTTCTTTGGAAATCTCTATCCTATCTAGAAATAATAGAGAATCCTCCGCCATGATCTGCGCTGATGGTCACGTAGTTGAATCACTTTGGTCCCACAAACATTTGTGGTCATGTGTCAAATTGACAACATTTTCAATATCCGTCGTACGAAATCGCAAAAATTTCCGAACAAATCCGGATCGTGTCGGACGTCGTATCTATACGTGCGTACGCGCACTACTATTCGTGTACAGTGTGCGATGTTCAATACCACTTCGAAGGTCAGGAATGTACTTGCGTATTCGTACGTATACGTACTGAAGTGGGACCCACCACAGACCCAGGGCCGTTCTACGAGCAAAAGCTTCCCGTATCGGCCCTACACTTTCGCCATCCAGTTTGGCATTGTTTTAATGCTAAAGCAGCTTCCTCGCTACGCCGCTGATGATGCAAGCACTTGTGCGACGCGGCGAGGAAACTGCACTAACCACTTCACTGTCTCTGGGGTGCGTTACGAAAAACAATTTATTCAAAGAAAATAACAATACATAAAAACAAAATCACAAGTAAATAACAAAATATAAACAAAAGGCAGAGAAATACAAAGAAAAGAAAATATCAAACATCAGAAAATAACAAAGCATGAATATAAATAAAGCAAAATAACATAAAATATAGAAGATAGAACAAAATACATAAATACATCGTATGCAAAGGAAGAATAATATATAATGTGTGTGGAATATATGAATGAGTATTGAAAAATACATGGGTGACAGCTAATCAGGAATAAGAAATAATTACAAAAAATTGCACCGTGGAGACAGTATCGAGTGCAAATAGTCACTCCCCTGCGTGAAAAGAAATAAAATAAAAATAAAATACATATGTATACGTACTACTCAATTTCGTACGAAAACGCATTCAGTGTGCGGCCAGCTTTACAGCGCCGTAAGGGAGAGGGGGTGTGGCCAAGAAGGGATGGCGGCTTTACCGAACAAAAGAAAATGGTAATGGCACAGCCATCGCGGTTTCTGAAAAGTGCTAATAAAACGGTTAATTAAGATAAATTTGGAACAAATAATGAAATAAAACAAGGAACTTTGTTTTTTTTCCACTTATATTTGAGCACTTGTTTCACTACATGTTTCGGAAACGTCCGTTTCCTTCATCAGGAGAATTAAGCCTGCGGTATGTGGGAGTGGTTGTCTGGTGTGTGGGTTGTGGATTCGGTAGAAGTGGAGGGGGTATCTAGGTGGTGGGAGATCGGAAACATTGTAAGAAGTGGTGATGTGAAGGGTTGTATTTGATTATTGATTATGTTATTTGTTGTGTTTATGTTTTTATGAATTTCAAGGCCGTATGTCTGTTTATGGAGGATGTGTATTTTTGTATTGCTGCAAGTGTGGTTATTTTCTATAATATGATTGGCGTATTCTAAAAAATTGTGATTTGTGAGGCACCTTTTATGTTCTTTAAATCTTTTTTCAATTGATCTGCCTGTCCTACCTATATATGACATCTCACAATCCCCACATTCTAGTTTATAAATACCACTATAGTGTAATTTGTTAGGATTTTTAGATTTATTATTTTTCAATTGTTTTTCGATTGTATTGTACGTCTCGCAGAGACACTAAGCTGTTCATATGAGAAATATAAAAATGCTGCGGCGAGGTTTATGTTCAAGGCATCAAAGTTCTCGCGGATGTCCTCAGTGCTGAAGCAGCCACATTGGCTTCGCCTGCCGAAGCGGATAAATTTTAAACTCTCGCTGATGGTGTACAAAAGTCTTCAAAGAAACGCACCACAATATTTGATGGACCTCTGTATCCCGGACAAAATCACCGGAAGACGGCTCACACTGCGGTCAGCTGAATCGGAGACACTCTGCAGGCTGGTAGTACCAAGGAGACCTGGAGCCACTGAGTTGGAGGAACGTGCTTTCAGCTTTGCTGCTATGTGGAATCAGTTGCCTCCAGTGCTGCGGTCTATGGAGAACCAAAAAAGAAGAGCCTAAAAACTCATTTTTTCGGGATGTCGCACCTGTAGAGCGCCCTTGAAGTGTCTCTTACGCAAAAATGGCGCTATATAAATTAACATAAATATGTATTAAAGTCTTTAATGGCCGTGGACAGGGCTTACGACCTGTCTTGGCTGACTTTAGTGATCACTACATACAATGTAACGTTCACTAGTATTCTAGTGTATTACGGAAACGTGGCTATGGAGTGCAAATTAATTTATTAGTCATGACTTGAAGAGTATCGTCCTTCAATTCGCACTTAATATACTGGACACTCTTCGCGTGCGGAATCGACCGTCCATGAATATAATGGTGGCCATCTTCTGTTCATCTTCTTATATCATCTGATCACTCTTTTTAATTTTCTTCCTTCTCATCTTTCAATAGTTCACTTTGTTTTCTCATTTTCCGATTACTCCTCTTGATTTTTGTTTTGTTTTAACATTCGGTTATTCACTTTGCTGCTTCATATCTAGCATCAATCTACTCAACTACGCATCCCTTCATCACGGTTTCTAATCGCTCACTCTTTCGCCTTCTCATAACCCTGAAATCGCTCTTCTTGGGTAGGTTAAAAGGATGAAACGCCATACTCTTCTATCCTGGTACACCACATTCATATGTCATGCGCACTCTTCATTGTTGAAGCTTTTAACAGGGCCATGTTTCGATATTTGATTTATCTGATCACGCCATTTACATATTTCGCAGATATCCTCTGTTTCTGTTACCATCCACACTCAGCATACGCTCGACGCGATGATACCATCTCTGACCCTTTATTTATTCTATGGACTACGTTACAGAAAGTATAAGATAAGTTAGAACTTTATGAAATATTCTGACGTGTGTATACGACGTTTCGGAACCCATTACAGTGTCGATGCTTCTTATTTTGTTAATTGTTCATCCTATTGTATACTTGTACTTCGCATTTCAGTCCAACCGACCTTATTTTAAGGGCATCCAGGATAATTTGCTAGGAAAGCGATATCCTTCTTTTTTGCTAGGACAGAGCTGTTGTGGAGAAATATCAGATCCACAGTAAGACTCTAGAATATTCTTCTTGGTTAATTTGTTACGGAAAAATTACAATAATATATCGCGACAAGGCATACAAATAGCGATTTCGATTAGGTCTCCAAGTCCATGATACCGTATTTTTTATTTTCAATTTATTTATTTTTTATATAAAATTTATATTACAATCTTATAAATTCGTAAATATTATAAATAAGTTAGAAATATATAAACAACAAAAATATATTAAATCTTTTATATCAAAGATGTAGGAGAATCCTGCTTCGGAAAACCCTCTCAGAGACATGGAACAGATCAATATCCAGAGTAATATTGTTCATTCGATATTATTCTGCATAGCAGTAGCTCTTCCAACAGGCATAACCATCGGCAGGTTTGTCCTGTATATTGGAATGTGAAACAGTGTATGCTGGCGCTATCTAAGGTAATCACGAAGAACGTACAGATCAATAAAGACCACGAATAAATATACAGGACTCATATATATCTCTCTCTATCTCCTGTCCCCTTCATGCGCTCAGACAGACGTCTATCTAGATACATTACAACATCCCCACATGACGTGAAAACTGGAATCGGTTGATACCAGAACTCCGCTATGTATACCTAATCGTTTCTCTCGATCTTCTTCTATCTTGGCTTCTAGCTGCTCTGTCGCTTCTTATATTGAGAATTGGAATATGATTTCTTTCAGGAAATCCTTTCTTATGTTACTTTATACTGATAAATATTGTATAAATTTCAAAGTGATCATAATAAAAAGATTATAAACAATGATTCAATTTCCTTAGGCGTAATATAATTTGCGTATAATGTCACTTTGTAGACACTTGTAATTATTATTGCCGCCTGAAAGTTTGTCAGATGAAAAGTTTGACAATTATATTCGGAATCATATTTTCAAATAAAACTGTTTCCCAACTTCCGTTCACATCCTTTAAATGGTGTATAAAATATGTAGCTATACGTATGTTTAAATAGTAATAAATAAAAATTTAACTCTAAAAGAAAAGTAGTGTCGGTCCTGACGAAGAGACAGGTACGTCCCGAAACCGCTAGACCGTAAATCTGGTAGTGGTTTTTACTAAGTTTACTAACATTCTGTTATTATGTCTAACCACAAAGTTAATGCTTTAAATATTAATAATCTATTAATAATTTTTAATTTTTACCAAGGAACTAATTGTAAAAACGTTCTTTGTGATATTAAACGTATATTTTGTATGCTTATTGTGTAAATATTCTCCATTATAGCAACTTAACCGTGACTGCCGATTTGGCTTATTTTGCTCGGCGCATTCTTAAAGAAATATTTCGTGATATGGCATAGTCAACAAAACTCTTCATGCCTCTACCTAGGCTTGAAGGGCCGTGTATTGAGGAAGAGGGTGGATCGCGTTGCCTCTCCTGGCCATCCTGAGCCGAGGGGTGGCGGCAGGGAAGATCGGGAGAGGTGGGGGCGGCAGGGCCGTGAAATTCCTGACGGTCCTAGCGCCGTCGACCTCCAGGCGGAAATATCTGGAAGCTCACATTCCTGCCGACAGGGCTGCCTACGGTGGAAGGTTCTAGACTGGTCCAATTTAAGGGATGAATTTGAAGAATTTTTAAAAATAATGTAAAAAGACGATATTTCTGAAACTTTGGAGACGATTTATGACATTTTTCAACATATACATAATTTTACGATAGCAAATTTAAAACATAAATATTGTGCCTCGTTACCAAAGTTGTCAATTGGTGGGAATTTCGGGACCTTCAATTTTTGTCTAAAATAATTATTTTTTTATTTTTTATAATGTTTATTTAATATCTCTTGCATAGTCACGAATTCAGTACATTATAATTAAGTAATACTCGATTACTGTATTAATTTTTTTTTTAATATTGCTGCCTTTGTTTTTATACCCCACGTATGTAATATGGACCAAAATTAATACTGAAAATAAAACAGAGCGATATTTTCAACTGATAATTTTCGGGCGCGAACATTCTAAAGAGTTCTTATTTAAAAAAGTGTTGCAAACCATTTCTAAACAAAGTGTATCATTTACCTCATCTCATCTCATCTTCTTCCCCTTTTTTATTTGGGTCGGGGACCCATTGCACCGACAAGGCGC
Source organism: Agrypnia vestita (assembly GCA_016648135.1). Lineage (NCBI taxonomy): Eukaryota > Metazoa > Arthropoda > Insecta > Trichoptera > Phryganeidae > Agrypnia > Agrypnia vestita. The sequence goes on from JADDOH010017403.1 coordinate 43,774, forward strand.
TTCCATTCGTCCCTGTCTTGCGCTGATTGTGCGGCCTCCGTCCATTGTATTCCCATCCATTCCTCACACAGTTCTTGGAGTTCTCACCGTGTCTGGGGCGGCCCACTGGACGTCTACCCTCAGGAATCGCATTCAGTGTTTTCCTGGGAATCCGGTCATCAGACATTCTCAGTAAGTACTGCCTGGGCACGCGCGCCTTCGCACGCGTAGATTTTTAGTACACTGGTTGGATCGTCATAGAACTTTCACGAACCTTCTAGAACATTTTCCTTCCAGAACTTACAAGAGATTTTTCGAATGTACAGGTACCTTCTAGACACACCGACACATTCCGCCACTCAGTTTAGAAACTTATAGAACTTTCGGGAATTTTCTCGAACCTTCTCCTTCCAAAACTTTCTAGAGCAGGTTTTTCCGGAACCTTCTATACTCTCCGACACAGTCGGCACGCCTATTTTGAAACAATCTGAAGCATTTACGGCCTTCCCATAAAAAAACAATGTGCTAGAAAGCACATTTTCGTCACCCACTCCCACCCACGCACAGCCACCCCCACCAAAGTCGCATATTTTTGATGTGACACCAAGGGCTATCCACCATCATAACCACCGGTGTATAT
>JADDOH010017404.1:0-35927 GCA_016648135.1 Agrypnia vestita
TAGTATATATATATATATATATATATATATAGTATCTTTTTCGCGGTCCACGGAAAGGCGACCGTAGCAACATGCGTTGAACGCCGGTTCGGGTTTGCTGGCCCGGGGTCCAAGCCCCATCTTTAGCCGTGAATTCGAACGAAAATACGGACATTACATGAGGTTACGGAGACAAACAGACGGACAGATAACGAAATTATTATGTTGGATAAAATTAATTTTATTGACATTATTTACGGCATACACTGGGTAATATTTTTCAAATTCGTACTATTTTTATATATATATATTATATAAATCGCATTTTTTTTAAAAAAAGACGTGCGGCATATTTTAGATAATATTATTAGTTATATGTGTGTAAAATTTAAGTGAAATTGGCTTGATAGTTTATGAGATATTTCCTCCACCAATAATAATAAGGGAATTTCGTGAAAAACGCGAAAAACTCAATATTTGGAATTTTAATGTACTTATTTATTTATTTTCAATGTTTATTTAGTTTGGAATTCTGGTACCAACACTAATGTATGAAAATGAAGCCTGGAGCTGGCAGAAGTGGAACCTAACTAGACCGAATGCAGTGGAGATGAGATCCTATGTGTGGAAAATCCATTTATAATAGAGTAAAGAATGAAGGTATTAGGAATGAACGTAAAGCTGATCTTAAAGTATTAAAAAAGGTCGCTCAGGTGGTTTGGACATGTTGAGCGAATAAATGAGGAAAGAATGGTAAGAAAGATATATAACGCAATTGTTGACGGTGCCAGAAAGAGAGGGCGACCGCGGAAGACGTGGCACGATCAGATTAACCAAATAATGGAAAATGGTCCCGTTAAAAGCCTCAACAACCATCGAGATTGCAAGCGAAGATAACCATGTATGAATGTGAATGAGGCGAGAGTTGTATATCAGTGAGTGTGTGGAGCTCTATCCTCTCTGCTTACCTTAAGTAAGTAAGTACATATACAGGGTTATTTGGAAAACATTAATAACCTCGCAAGATTATATTCCTGCCTTGATTATGAGTCGAAAATGTTCAAGCTATCATGACCTAATATCAATAGTTAAGGAGGTATGCGACATCAAAGTTTGCATTTTTTTTCAATATTTCTGACTTATTTTCTGCAAAACGTTGGACTATCATTGCAGTTACTTATATCGAATACGAAAAATTCATTCCCTTCAATACAAGTCAAATAAAAAAATAAAAACCTTCAAATTCCAATTGGAATTTTTTCAGGGTTTTTATCATTTTATTTAACTTGTATTGAAACGAATGAATTTGTCGTAATCGTTATGAGTTACTGTAATGATAGTCTAAGGTTTTACAAAAAATAAGTCAGAAAGATTGAAAAAAAAATGCAAAGTTCGATGTCGCATATATCCATAAGTATTGATATTAGGTCATGATAGCTTGAACATTTTCGACTCATAATCAAGGCAGGAATATAGCCCTGCGAGGTTATTAATGTTTTCCAAATAACCCTGTATTTATATATGTTGTATGGGCTAAAACATAATTTACATTAAAACTTATCGTATTACATAATCTACAGTCATTGAAAGTTTTTCATTATAAACTTTTTGCACTTCAGTTTAAACTTCTTTATATTTACTGTGAGTTTGTATAGTTCTGGCAGGCTATCGAATATTTTAAGGCCTTAGACATTAGATATTAGATATTAGAATATTAGAATTAGATAGAAGACATTAGATAATTTTGTGAATTTTTTTTCTTTTTGTTTTGAAGTCTTACGCTGTCGGCGTCTCTTGTGTTGTATGAATGAAAATCCTTATTTTGTCCTGTTATCAAAGTATTTGGGCAATATTCCGCATCCAATTTTAAATATTTTTACCATAATATAATTTGTCCTTCCGTTGCATTTAAATATTATACGCATTGCTTTGTTTTTTACTATTTTTAGTTTTTTTAGCATTCCTCTGTTGCTTGTAAATATGCTGAAACAGTATTCAATGTGCGGGAAAATCATAGTATTATACAAGTCCACGATACTTTACAGGTAGCTTCCTGCTTGCCTTTGCTTTTTTTTCAATATTTCTGACTTATTTTTTGCAAAACGTTGGACGATCATTACAATTACTTATACCTTATATGAAAAATTCATTCCCTTTAATACAAATCAAATGAATATCATAAAATAATATAATCATAAAATAAATCATAAAAACCTTCCAATTCTAATTGGAAAACAATTCAATTGGAATTTTTTTGGGGTTTTTATTATTTTATTTGACTTCTATTGAAACTAATGAATTTTTCATAATCTATATAACTAATTGTAAAGATGCTTCAACGTTTTGTAAGAAATAAGTCAGAAGTATTGAAAAAAATGCAAACTTTGATATCGCATAACTCAATCACTATTGATATTCATGGTCATGGTTGCTTGAACATTTCCGACTCTTAATCAAGGCAGGAATCTATCTGTAAAGTATTGTGGACTAGCTCTGTTACACCCTGTATTATTACGATACACTTGTATTTTTGGTTATAGACTTTATAATATAAGATAAAACAAAATGAATTTTTTAAATGTCAATGTGGTGTGACTCTTTCATTAAAACACCATTTAATTCTCTCACTGCTGCAAGATTGCTTGAAAACTAGTGATGGCTAAACCGTTATTTTAATCTGTTATTTTCGGTACAGTTATTTTGGATTTGAATCTTATTGTATCTATGATAGATAACTAAGATATTATAATTGTTGTATACTGCCGATGGTTACCCATTTTCTTCTTCTTCTTCTTCCTTAGCCTTTTTCCCTCCACTGCTGAATGTAGACCTCTTCCATTTTCTTCCACTCATCTCTGTTTCTCCCCCTTCGCATCCAGGTTCTTCTTGCTTGCTGGACAATGTCGTCAGAGCACCTTTTGGGAGGTCTTTACGATGCTTCTATTTTTCGTCCAGGATTAGGATTCTGGGTGCCCATCAAGTATCCTCCTGTCGAGCCATATGTCCAGCCCGCTGCCATTTTAGTTTCGCAATACGGTCCATAATATCGGAAACTTTTGTTCGGCGTCTTATTTCTTCATTTCTGATTTTATCTCGAAGGCTCACGCCGAGCACCTGCCTTTCCATGGCCCGCTGTGTACATTTTAATTTGTGTATGCTTTTTTCTGTTAGTGTTGCTGTTTCTAGGCCATATGTCAATATCGGTAGGATACATGTATCGAACATTTTTCTTTTCAGGCATATTGGGATTTCTTTATTTTCAAACAAGTGATTCAATTTACCAAATGCTGCCCAGCCCAGACCTATCCTTCTTGGTAGTTTGCTGTTTGGTTTTCTTTTCCCAGCTTTATTTTATGATCAAGGTACACATATTCGTCAACTGTTTCTATTTTCCATGTTTATTATGAATTCGTGTTTGGATGTGGTTAAAAAAAATTTTATATGTTCATTTCCAAACCTGTTGCTTTTGATGCTTCTTGCAATCCTCTGGTCACAGATTCCAAGGTCAAGGTTCCAAGTCATAGGTTACCCATCGAATTGCAAAAAATCTCGCTATCAGGTACAAATCTCAAATAACGGTTAGTATGTCACCGATTAAAATACCAACACTAATGAAAACCATCCACTTTGCACCAATCGGCAAGTCGCCGCGTGTACATTTTATTTTGAGGAAAAACAATGCTGGACAGAGGCGGCCTCGCTCGCTCCCACGGCGTTCCTTAGCGGGGCGCTCTTCTGGCAAATTAGCGCCATTAGCCGCCGCCGGGGGTCGCCGCCCGACAAATAATACCTCCCGCAGGACACAGCTGCAACGCAGTATCGGGCCCCGCAGCTTGCAGTTACGCTACAAATCGATCTAAGTGCGGTTACATGTTTCGGTCGCTGCGTACGAGATATATCGTGATTAAACACGATACAATAATGCGTACAAACGCACGCTAAAGTCCAGTGCTATAATTTGTGCGCTGGGGGAGAATATTCTCTGACTTACACAGTATTGGTCTTTTCACATAAGCTTGCAATTGAGTTAGTGTGGGTACAGTGCGTAATACGCGCATTGTTTCGTTGTGTTAAGTTTACGGGTACGCCCCTCTCGTATCCGTAAACTTAACACAACGAAACAATGCGCGTATTACGCACTGTACCCACACTAACTCAATTGCAAGCTAATGTGAAAAGACCTACACCAGCATTACCAGCAGTGTTTCCCCTAAGGTGTGCGGGTGTGCGGCCGCACACATAAATATTTCTCTGCACACATTTATTTATTCTACTTATATTCTATGCGTATATGACCTAAAAATCATTGTAATTGGATTATTTTGACCGATGTTGTTACTATGGTGATCTGTGTTACAGATAAAATATAATATATAAAAGCTTTCGGAAACGAGGATTTGACGCAGTTGATGCTACTGATTGTTGATGTATTCATAGTTCCTTCAAGTTTGTGTTTACTGGGGTATTATGCCGTGTTGTTACGACCTTTCGGGCCGACGTTTCGGATCCCATTGCAGGGTCCATCATCAGGGCTGATGTGTACGTGATTACAATGATTTTTAGGTCATATACGCATAGAATATAAGTAGAATAAATAAATGTGTGCAGAGAAATATTTATGTGTGCGGCCGCACACCCGCACACCTTAGGGGAAACACTGCTGGTAATGCTGGTGTAGGTCTTTTCACATAAGCTTGCAATTGAGTTAGTGTGGGTACAGTGCGTAATATGCGCATTGTTTCGTTGTGTTAAGTTTACGGATACGAGAGGGGCGTACCCGTAAACTTAACACAACGAAACAATGCGCGTATTACGCACTGTACCCACACTAACTCAATTGCAAGCTTATGTGAAAAGACCAATACTGTGTAAGTCAGAGAATATTCTCCCCCAGCGCGCAAATTATAGCACTGGACTTTAGCGTGCGTTTGTACGCATTATTGTATCGTGTTTAACCACGATATATCTCAACACAACACATCAGCCCTGATGATGGACCCTGCAATGGGATCCGAAACGTCGGCCCGAAAGGTCGTAACAACACGGCATAATACCCCAGTAAACACAAACTTGAAGATTCTGAGTGGCCGTGAAAACCTAAGAACATTCTTATTCATAGTTCCGTCTACTACCCTGCCCATAGACTTACCTACTAAGGTCACTCAAAAACACTAGTCACTTAAAAACAAATCTGGGACATCTAGTCTCTACTGTCTTCTATTACTAAATGTATTAGCCAGAAAGAAATAGAAAGTATTTTCATAATCACGTATAAGAAAGGACAATAAAACATAATTTTGTAGAACGAACGCGTATGAAATTGTAGCTAATCGCAGTGTTTCCTTTTTGCCTTTTGCGCTTTTTTCTACGTTTGTAGTCTATGGTATTTTCTCTTTCCTTCTTATAGCGCAGCTAACCAACTTCCGCGATGTGCGTCTATGTTCACAGTAATTCGTGTTATAGTTTTGTGTAGCGGATATTTTAGTTTGTAACTAGTCTATTTTTATAGTACGTCTATTATTGATCCTGCCCCAGTAAGTTAAAAATTTTAAAAATCAAAAAACCCGACTGCGTAAAACGTAAACTTTAAATACTTAAAAACTGAAATGAAGAAAACAAGTCCACTAGTCTAGAATTAACAGTAATATAATAACTACACCATTGAAATAGTTTCATGATCTTCAAATACGTATTCAATGATACCCTACTTAATATAGACTTTCATCTTTTATTTTTCACAATATGGCGTCTAGTTGTCGCCATATTGAATTTTGATTACTTGTAATGAAGTAATGAAATAGTAATGAGTAATAACATAATGAAACGAATATAATGATGTAATAGCGTAATGAAATAAGTGAAAGTAAATGACAGTAAAACGAAGACATAATAATATACCTACCCAAGTGAAATTTCATTTACCTATATCTTGCGTCGCAAAGCATTTTATATATGCATTCGATATAAATTGAATGTTGCGACCCAGAATAATATCCACTTGGATATTTTTAGTTCATATAAAGACGCAAGATCGATATCAATATCGGTGAATATTCTTAATAAGTAACTGTAAGCTCGGCACTTTCCCACTACGGGTGAGCGTATCTAATCGGGAGTTGGTGCAAGCAACATGAATGAGGAAGTAAGTTCTAGTAGCCCTTGCTGGGACGTGCATGTTTATAAGTGATAGAAAAAGTAAATGTAATAAAGTACCTAATGTAATAGTAATGAGTAAATAACACAATGAAACTAATATAATGAAGTATTAACATAATTTATTTATTTATTTATTTATTTATTCATTTGTTTACGCCCATTAGGCTTTTACATAAAGAGTATAAAATAAATTTCAAAAAGCACATACATTAAAAGTTTCAGGAATAGCACCAAATCATGAGTATAAAAATTAAAAATGTAGAGTAGGTAACGAGCAGCAATGCGTATAGGCTTTTACATAAAAAAATATATCATAAAATTAAAAAGAACATACATTAAACAATATAAATTACAAGTAGCAAATTATTAAAAGTACCAGGAATAGCACCAAAACATGAGTACAGAAATTAAAAATATAAAGTACAAAGCGGCAATGTGTACGAAAAATATATATTACCCACCATTACATATTAACAGCTGAAGTCAGTAACGAAGCAGTATTGCCTCTTTAAGTGTAAACTTTACTTTCTCCAGACTGTCCACGAAAATGTCAATCATGCAACCATATTCATTACAAGTTCCCAATATTCTGTGTATCACAGAATTTGATTGATAATTGGTATTGCAATTGTTGCGATGGAATGTGACAATTTGTCGCGTTCTATGTGTGGAAGGGATATTATAATCGATACATGCCACAAGGTCAGGGCTGTCCAACATATTGTTTACAATTTTGTAAAGAAGAACTATATCATAAATTTTTCTTCTATCATATAATGTGAGTAAATTTAGTCTCTTCAATATGTAATTGTATTCTATGTTTTGTATTGATATGCTTAACTTGTAGTTAATGTATTTGAGAAATTTGCGTTGGACACGCTCAATACTGTCTATATGCCCATTATAATATGGAGACCAAACTGATGAGCAATATTCTAATTGGCTCCGGACAAGAGACATGTATAACATTTTAATACTTTCAATTGATTGAAATGGGCGTGATGTCCTTAAAATAAATCCCAGCAATTTTAGAGACTTACAAGTTATCGCATTAATATGATTAGTAAAAGTAAGTTTCGAGTCGAATAATACCCCTAAGTCTCGAATACAGTCAACATTATAATGAAATAAGTGATAATAAAACGAAGACAATAAGATACCCAAATGAAACTTCATTTATGTCTTGCGTTGCAAAGCATTGATTTGATTCATATAAATTTATGTATTTTCTGTATTTTTTATATACGCATTGTTGACAGATCTTACACGCACCAGCACAGCTTAGCGCAACATTAATTAGGATCTAATTGGCCTTACTCCAGTCTCATAATTGGGTTACATTTTAATTTTGTCCTGCTTGAAAAAGTGCAGTAATCATTTTTATACAATCTAGCTAAATTTAATATGTGCATGGAAATTACTGAATACGATCCAGGTACATTTTTTAAATAATTTAAATTATGATGAATGTTTTGAAGTGTGCGGATTGTTCAGAAAATAATGGCGGATTTTAATGTATATATATCATATCACTTGTTCGGAAAATTTTGTTGAATTTATTTTTGTTGGATAATATGAAATCTGTTATACTCAATTAATTTTCATTATTACCTACTTTAACCGTTCAAAAACGGGGTTGAGAAATATAATTAAGTGTAATTTTTAACGAATTTAAACATGAGCATTGTACCTACATCTCAAATATCACACGATGCTAACCAAACACGGTGGGAATGAACCACTTCTGAATGAAAAATTAAGCTTATTTTTCGAAAAGATTGAGGTGGAAGAGTAGCCTTGATTCTGGTATTGTTAAAAACGACGAGAAAACGCGCAAAGATTTATCAAAGAAAACCAACCATCTTAATTCACAGCTTTCACTGTTATAAGCATCTCGATAACCATTTTCGGCAAGAAAAAATCAATAACAAAAAACTACATCAAATTCTTAATATTCTTAATAGGTAATTAAAAAATAATATTTAACATTAAAATCATTAAATTGGTAAAATATGGCTAGCTCTGATTTTTTGAAGAATAATTATCCTCAGTAAATTTGAGTGCTCTTATTTCAAAAATTAAATTAATTGGTTGGGAAGCAACTATTAAGAAAGTTATTACACCTTAAATTTTTGAAATTTGCACCATACATTTTGATATTTGAGATGGGTGGAGATGGTTTTTCCGTGGATAATAATACCATTGCATGCAAACCATAGATAGATAAGAGAGAAATATAGTGAATACAGGAAATTGAGATTTTTGAAATTACATATTTTAATACTATTATCATTAAGTCGGCGATACGGTAACTTACAAATTTTAAGGATAGGTTAGGTTCGGTTAAATAAGATTAGATATCTTAGGTTATTTCACAATGTTTTTCTCTTGTCTATAATTTGCATTTTATTCTCAATAAATTAATTCAATTGTCAAGTATACAATGAAAATTCTAACATTAAAATATAATAACTTTTTTAATACTTGCCTCCCAATTAATTATATTTTTATTCTTTTTGAAACCAGATGATACTACCATAGATACTTGCCCTTTAAAAGAATTGTGTTGAAACCATATATTATATAATACTCCTATATTGCTAATGCCCATAAGTGGAGGTGTCACGGACTAAGGCCCGGTTGTTTCAAGTTCGATCAAAGTAAACGGTCGATTAAAGCATAGATTTTTACGAAAACGGATCGTCTGATTGGCAGAGAACGTAAAAATCTGTGCTTTAAAAGAACGCTTATTTTAATCCAACTTGGAACAACCGGCCCTAAGCGGGGCAGATAATGTTACTTCTATCTCATTGCTGTCACTTGACCTGTTGTGCGCAAGCGTCGTGACTCATTTATCCCATGTGGCGGCGCTGATTGGATATAAATTGGTGCTAATTCTCGGACATGCGCATAAGTCTCGATGTGACACCGGTGTGGGTGAGACAAATATATATTTCTGCGCTGTAGTGATTTCGCCTATTTCCAGACCCTGCTAGCAATATAGGAGTACATATTACATATATATGGTTGGAACGCATATTATAAATTGATGTCGGTAAAAATATCAAATACTTGCAATAAAAGTACCTACTTGAGTGCATGGGTGAACGAGAAATCGAATCCATCTCGAGAAGTGAGAACTCGAATAGGGATGGCAAGATGTGCGTTTCTCAGAATGAGATCTTTATTCTTTAACCTTAGCCTGCAACTAAGAATTCGTATGGTTCGGTGTTATATTTTCACCATTCTTCTACATGGGATGGAGGCATGGACACTTAACCAAGTATTAATTCAAAAAGTCGAGGCCTTTGAGATGTAACACTATAGACGCCTACTAAAATTTTTCTTAGGCGGATAGAGTTACGAATGTTGAAGCCCTCCGGTGTATGGCAAAAGACCAAGAAGCGATACGGAACATCAAGATAAGAAAGTATCTCGGACATATTATGAGAGGATCAAAGTATAGTCTTAACCAGCTCATCGTCCAGAGGAAAATAAATGGAAAGTAGGCGTAGGAAGAATCCGCATCTCATGGTTGTGTAACTTTAGGGACTGGTTCCAAGTACCAACTATCTCCACTGAGTTGTACCGCGCGCCGGTGAATAGAGCTCTTCTCGTGGTCAAATGAAAACATTTTTGAAAATTGAAAGCACCCTCCCCCAGGCAGCGAATTCTTTCTGGCGGGATAGACAATTTTTATCTTTTTCGGGAATTTGTTGTATTTATGACTTAGTTTTGAATTTCTATCCCCGTGCCAGATTTTATTTTTTGGGAAGTCGATCTAGGTAGAACGAAATTTTTATGGAAACTGAAAGCAACCCCTCCCCCACGGATTTGAAAATTTTTGGAGACTGATTGACGAAATCTTCAGAAACTGAGAGAACCCCCCCTCCCTCCCCCCTTCAAGGTTTGGTAAATTCGGTCTGAACGATTCAAAGCAAACAGTTCAATTGACTGAACGACAATCCAGTTAAATGAACTAAAATTACCTCAATTGACAATTATTGATAACGCCATTGCTTATTGTTTATGAAATTTATCTTCATTCCATATATTTATTTCTTCTAATCGATGGGAGTGTAATTTTCAGCCAATCAATCAGATCTCTCGCGAGGATATAAACTGTTTGTTTTAACATCTACGCGCATGATTCGCGATACATTGTGAGTAAGTCTTCTCGCCGATGCCAATGGCGTGGCTCTTACATTATTAGGGTGAGTGTTTCTCGCGCAATCAATCATTGCTTTCATGAGAAGCCAAGTGCCGAATCATAGGTAATCTGTTATATTCACCACGAGCACGCCCATTGTGCGCCGCTCACCGGTGATTTAGCATTTACATCCCCGCGATATTTCACTTTGGCCGAATCAATCAACGCGATTTTATCGAGTCATTTGCTCGTCTTCTGTCGCTTGGCGGGGAAAATGGCGGATCCCAAATAACATCGCGTCTTCTTCCATTAGCGGCCGGCAAATCTGACAATCGGCCATGTTCCGAAAGTAGCAATCTTTGCTATTTCGATTAGTGATGGGTCCGCTCTGTACTAACTACTACAATGTAGTACTATATTACATTGAAGTGTACACCTTTTGAAGTATAGTGCACACTACAAATTACACACACTTCAAAGTACACTTCTGAAATTTTTGGGAAGTCGATATAGATAAATGAAGAAATCTCTGGAAACTGAAACCCCCCCCCATGGTTTTGAAAATTTTCTAGTAGCACACTTTTCAAGAAGCACTTCTTGTAGGTTATTACAATTTTGTAGTACTGCAGTAGTTCACTTCATTAATACTACAATTAGTTCACTTCGTTAGTACCTACTACAATTAGTTCACTTCATTATTACTACAATTTCGTAGTACTGTAATTAGTTCACTTCATGTAGTTTTTACTACAAATGTAGTGTACACTTTGTGGTCTTCAAACTGGTGAACTGTGTGTGTTGTAGTCTTCATTTTGAAATGTAGCTTTTCCCTTCGCTAATTTTGATATCTTGACAGTTATTGTATAACATTGTAATACCGTCAATTTTGACGTTATTAACCCTTAATGCCACTCGCTATTTTCAGCCTACACTTTAAACTCGTGGGGGACTGAGGTCTCCCGTGCGCATATCATATATTAAGAACCCAAATTGTAGAAAATATTATGATTTATTTTTATGAATTGAAATAAAAATATAATGTTTTTTAATTTAGCTAAAAACTGTTTTATTGAGTTTGACACATAATGACATTTCTAGAATCAAACATAAAAGTTACAAAAAAACAAGTCACGTTTATAGTTCTCAATACAAAAGCGAAACACTATACGAAAAAATTTATTTGAAAACATGTGTGTACTGGGGGATCTCACTCCCCCGCGAGTGGTGTTAAGGGTTAAGTTTGACAGGTTTGGAATTAATGAATTCAACCAATCAGAGAGCTCTAAAATGTAAAAAACGTTACTTTATTTGAAAACTGTGAATAACTTAACATTTGTTTATGTTTTAGAGTTATCTGATTGATTGAATTCATTAATTCTAAACCTGTCAAACTTAATAATGTCAAAATTGACAGCGTTACATAGTTATACAATAACTGTCAAGATACTGAAGTAGCAATGATTGCTAAATATTATTGCATATTAAATGTGAAATTCAAAGTGACACCAAAAGCTATCCACTACCACAACCACCGGTGGGTGGTTGTGGCTGGTTGTGGAGAAAACTTGGCAGGTAGGGAAACATGGGTTTCTTTTTATATATATATTTATTGAGATATTGATTGTGATTCAATTCATAATGTATTGTTGTGGTGATAAAATGATGTGCTTAGATAGGTACTGTTTCATTTTATTGTAATTAATTTGTACTTTTTTTAGATTCTTTATCCATTGATGGAGAACTATCATTGCTGGCAATTAGTTAAAAATTGTGGCAATGCGCATGCGCATTCTGTCTGCCTATGTTCCAATGCAAGGTATACAACAAAGCACGGGTTTTTTTTATGTACATCAAAGAAGTATAACTTTCAACGCGCGTACATAAGTAGGTACATGCACCCATATTTTATGTTTTTTTTTTTAATATTTTGCATATTATACCTACCATGTCCGGGAATGTAATAATGAAGAATTGCAATGAACCAAAGTCGAATTCTATTTTTAAACCGTCCCTCGGTTAATCAAAGGCAGTGGAAGAAACAAAAATATTAACACCAACGGTGAAGTGCTAAATAAAAAGTACCTACCTATTGAGCATTATTAAATTTAATTTTAATTGGACCCCGCCCTCCTCTCCCCCATCACTACACTCTTGGAAGGTTAGTAATAGATTGAAAATGTAAAAGAAATTCAAAGCAAAATTATATTGAGTGTATAAAAATAGCATTGATATTTTTAAATTTACTCGTTAAAATCAATAATGGGCAAAAGGTGCATATTTCTTTACAAAATTTATATTTGAAAAGTTGCAACACTACAGGTACGGGGATAACTTATTTAATAACGTATTTTTGATTTAGTACTTGCACGACACCAACCTAAAATAACATATACCTCATAGTATCTACCTATACAAAATAAAATACCAAGCAACCGTTTTCTAACAAGTGTAGTTTAATAATCTAAGAAATAAATGTAATTAAATTTCATTCCTTATTTGTATTCACTCATTATTTTTTTATGATTTTACTTCAATTTGTGGTACCTATACAACGATACAGCAGTTCACCCTCTACCCTATCTAATCAAATAATTGAATAGCCTCATAATTTCTTCATTTAATTTGATTCACTATGGCGGGAAAATCCAAAAAAACGGTCCCTAGTACTGGACAGGAGGTGCTAAGAATCTCCTGGCTCAAAAAAGTAAAGTTCAACTTATCCTAGGAATACGGAATGTTCGAAAACTTTTTACAGCAGGAAAACTGGATAGCATAATCCAGGAAATAAACAGAATCAACATTAATATCCTCAGTCTGAGTGAGCTGCGATTGACTGGTTCTAGAGTTTTCCAGCATAAGAAAGGAAATCTGTACTTCTCTGGAAGTAACCCACAAAACCGAAACCACAGAAAAAGAGTTGCAGTACTAATCACAACCGAGTACATAAAATGCATCAACAACTCCGCCCCCATCTCAGACAGGGTTGTATCAACACAGCACATGTGACATTAATATAATAAAGAAGCACGCACCAATGGCTGAGGCGAATTGAAGTTGATGATGATGAAGTTGAAAAGTTCTAGAAGGGAGATGACTTTAATGCCAAGATAGGAGAAGGCCGTCGCTTACATTTTTTTGGAGAATATGAACTGAAACAGAGTAATGACAGGGGTGAAAGACTCTACGAATTCTGCCAAGAAAAGGATATGAAAATAATGAACACTTGGTTCAAAATAAGCATCTCAAACTCTACACGTGGAAGTACCCTCAAGACGGAACATCGCAGAACATTTTCAGAAACCACATTGACTATGTTCTTATCAACCACAGATTTAGAAATTGCATTAGAAGAGTCACCATCTATCCAGGAGCTGATGTCGGATCTGACTACAATCCACTTGTTGGAGATCTCTCTCTTGAGCTGAAGGGAATACCTAAGAGGAAATTCAATAAGAGAATTGAAACCATAAAACTGAATTCCGTTATCGTAAGGAATATAGTAACAAATGAACTAATCACTAGATTGCGGGAGTTGATAAGAGATAGAGATGAGATGGTCCATACACAATTGGACAGTCTGAAAACAATATTTACAGATTTTATAATATTACAATATTTGCAGCAACAATTTGATAGCCGAAAAATCTGCCAAAAAGGAAAATTGGATGACGGACCATATTCTCAACAATAGTGAGACGCAATGTAGAAATTTGCGCCTTACTTTTAGAATTACAACCAACATTTCAAAATATATTATTATAATGCATTTATAAAGCAACTATATTATATATTTGCTTTTCTAATGCATTATCATTTCGATATAAAGAAAACAAAATTAAACCAATATAAATTTTATTGCACAGAGAAGATTAAAAATTTCTGGTTGATTCTTCAATAACAAACTATAAATTTGTCTGATTCTCCTGGAAGATACAAAGTGAAATAAAATATAAAACAAATAATATCTTTATCTTCATTATTACTCCGAGCTGTTTGCTTTATTTATAACTAGCTGATTGGCCCGGCTTCGCTCGGGACCATAATTTAGTAAGCATAGAATTGTGTCGACGTCTCTTTTTTGCTAGTTTCGGCATCTGTGATTGGAACCATCTTTGCTTTACCAAAACATCAACAGATATTTAAGCACACAATCATAACACACTAGAGAGAACCTTTCAAAACTTTCTAGAGCATTCCGAAATCTTATAGAACTTTCTGGAATCTTGTGGAACTTTCCTTTCCAGAACCTTCTAGAGCATGATAATTCTTTCTGGAACCTCTAGACCCACCGGTGCACTCCCCCACTCACTTTGAAATCTTATAGATCTTTCTGATAGCCTGTAGAACTTTCTCCTTCCTTTTTAGAGAATTCTCGAACCCTCTAGAACTTTCCAGAACATTTTAAACTCACCATCACACTCCGTAATTCAGTTAGAACCTTATAGAACTTTCTGAAACTTTCTCCATCCAGAACTTTCTAGAGCATTCTGGAACCTTATTTTAATCTTCTGGAACCTTCTAGACTCGCCGACTCACTCCGCCACTCAGTTTGGAACCTTTTAGAAAGTTTTTGAATTTTGTCTTTCCAGAACCTTCAAAAGCATTCGAGAACCTTCATGAACGTTATGAAACCTTCTAGACCCCCAGACACACTCCACCTCACTGTTTGTAACGTTAGAGAACTTTCTTTAGAAGAATCTTCTAAAACGTTCTCCTTCTAGAATATTCTAGAACTTTTTCAAACGTTCTGGAACTTTCTACAGTCACCGACACACTCCGCCACTTGGTTTGAAACCTTATAGAACATTCTAAAATCTTCTAGAACATTCTCCTTTCAGAATTTTCTGTAGCTTTATCTAACGTTCTGGAATCTTTTGGTCTCAATGACATACTCCGTACTCAGTTTACAACCTTATAGAACATTTGTGAATACTCTAGAACGTTTTCAGAACTTTCTACAGCTTTATCGAATGTTCTGGAACCTTCTAGACTCACCAACACACTCCGCCACTCAGTTTGGAACCTTATAAAACCTTCTTGAACATTTTCCTTCCAGAATCTTCTAAAGTATTCGAAAACCATCATGAACATTCTGGAACCTCTAGACTCACTGACACACTCCACCACTCAGTTTGTGATCTTATAGAACTTTCGAAAATCTTCTAGAACCTTTTCCTTCCAGAATTTTCTAAAGCTTTATCGAATGTTCTATAACCATCTAGACTCACCGGCATACTCCACCACTTAATTTGAAACCTTATAGAACCTTCTTGAACTTTCTGTTTCCAGAAACTTCTAAGGCATTCATTCTAAGGACTTCAGCATTCTAAGGACTTCATGAATGTTCTGGAACCTTCTGGACACACCGACACACTCCGCTACTTAGTTTGGAACTTTATAGAACTTTCTGTTTCCAGAAACTTCTAAAGCATTCGAGAACCTTCATGAACGTTTTGGAACCTTCTGAACACATCTACAGACTCCGCTGCTCAGTTTGGAACCATATAGTACTTTCAGTAATCTTCTAGATCATTCTCCTTTCAGAACTTTCTAGAGCTTTACCGAACGTTCTGGAACCTTCTAAACTCACAGACACACTTCGCCATACTGTTTGGAATGTTAGAGCACTTTCAGGAAACTTTTAGAACGTTCTCCGTCCAGAACATTCTTGAACTTTATCGAACGGTCTGGGACCTTATAGTCACAGATACACTCCGCCGCCAGAACTTTCTAGACCTTTATTGAACGTTCTGGAACTTTTTAGCCTCACCTCGTAATTTGGAACCTTATAGAACTTTCAGGAATCTTCTAGAACACTCCCCTTCCAGAACTTTCTAGAGCTTTACCAGACATTCTGAAACATTTTTGACTCACCGGTACACTCCGCCACTTAGTTTGGAAAGTTATAGAACTTTCTGGAATATTTTACAACATTCTCCTTCCAAAACTTTCTAGAATGGATTTTTCCGGAACCTTCTAGACTTACCGTACCTACCGACACAGTCGGCGGATCCATTTTGGAACAATCTGAAGCATTTGCGCCTTTCCCAAAACAAAACAACGTGCTAAAAAGCACATTTTCATCACCCGCTCTCACCCACACTTAGCCACCCCCACCAAAATGGGACATTTTCGATGTGACACCAAGGGCTATCTACCATCATAACCACCAGGGGGTGGTAGTGTCTGGTTGTGGAGAAAACTTGGCAGATAGGGAAACACGGGTTTCTTTTTATATATATATATTGATTAGATAGAAAGGTAAAACCTATCAATATTATACAGACTGTCTCATAGCTAGTATCAAAAACTTCATAGGAGTCTTCCTCATTCAATTTTGAATAGAAAATATTCTTTACACTTTGGGTAAAATGTCGACACTTACGGAGATAAGCAACATCAGAGTTTTCATTTTATTTTTTAAATTTCTGACATATCTTCTATATAATGTTAGACATGAAAGTAATTTATTTTGAATTGAAATTACAGTAATTTGTATTTGAAATATGAAACAATTTTGAAAGTATGATTGAATAATAAAAATTCATTTGCTTTGATACAAGTTAAATAAAATTGTTAAAACTGTGCAGAAATGTAAACCAGATTTTTTACAAGGTTTTAATCAATTTATTTGACTTCGATCGAAGCGAATGAATTATTAATATTCAATATTAATTACTTTTACAAAAATGTGACGTTTTACAAAAGACAAATCAGAAATATTGAAAAATAATGCGATCTTCGATGTTACTTGTCTCCTTCTTCTTCTTTCTTGGCGTTTCACCCCTATGGGGTGTTCTTGACACAAAACAAGTGTGTACAGAATATTTTATGTTCAAAATTGAATGAAGAAGACTCCCTCAAAGTTTTTGCTACTAGTTACGAGATACCCTGTTATAAATTTCTAAATATTTTCAATCTCTGATAAACACATAAAATTATATAAAACGAATAAGAAAATAATGCATTTTGATATAACTCGTCAGTGATGACGGGTAATAAATGTTGTTATATCCCCTATTTATTTTTTAAAAATCGGTGAAAAAATAATTAAAATTGGTGAACCGGTATTATTGTTCATCAATTTCTCTATAAATCACTTTATCTTTCATCTATGAATTTCGATACTGAAAAAGTATGTAAGTACCTTCTCATTTATTGTGTATAGATAGACAATATTCCACATTCAAATTATTGTGACATATGTATTGAAAGTCTGCTTTTGTTTAAAATTATGTTTTTAAATGTTCTTATATTATAATTTTGTTACTGTCAATAATAACATATGGAATTGCTGATGTAAAGGGTTGTAAGTATGGCATTAAATGCAAAACTAAGTTCATATAATTATATAAATTTTTAATTTATATAAATATATAATTTCTTAAATGATATATAATATGTCGGATATAAAAGCAAAAGCAGCAATATACAAAAAATTAAAAAACGAAAAAATTTTTGAATGCTGTCATCGAGGATTACTAATTTAAAATGTAATGAGTTCTAGATTTTATGTATCTATCCCTTCCAAAATCATGTTCCCATCAATTTATAGGCTTTGTTTCCTATAAAATCTCGAGTTCAGTATATTATAAATTAGCAATCCTCGATGACTGCATTAAGTTTTTTTGGACATTGCTGCCTTTGCTTTTATACCCCACATATGATGTAATTTATGATTTTCCATTTAGCCTCTAGTAAACATCAGCAAAGTATGTAAGTATGGTATTAGTTATCTCACAAAAGTCGATTTAGAATACACATTTGGATGTCAACTTGATTATGGAGTTTATTCTTTTTTTCTATCTGGTTCTGTTCGGCACTTTTTAAAATATTTAAATTATTATATTATTGTATTGTGCTATTACTTTGTGGATATTCATTATGAATATAATTAAACAAATTAAGTTTGTTTATCACCATTTAATTTTTTTGGGTAAAACCAACCGGTTTCCCCAAAAAAATTAAGTGCTGATAAACAAAGTTAATTCATGTAATTATATTTAAATTATTACTATAAATTAATTTGTATTCTAGTAAATAGAAACAGGTTTGTGTACACTTTCACATTTTTTGACATCTTAACTATTTTTTAAGATCACACTTATAATTTTCTACGCCAAAACAGAAAATGTTCAAAAATATCTATGCCTAAAACTATGTAGTTAATAGAACATACTAATTAAATTATATTATGTTACAATTTCATTATTCATAGAGAACAAAAGCATTTTAAATGCAATTTTATTCATTCATAAATGATTTTGTATCTATACATTTGCATTTCAAATTCAATATAAAAATATGTGTGTATATTATAATTGAAATGAACAATTGTATTATTTCGGTTTAGTACAAACCAAGGATTGAAAAAATTGTTTTTTATTTACAATATTCTAATAAAATAATACCGCAAATATCATGGTACGTACATTAAAATGACAACAATGTATAAATAATATGATGATGTGGATTTCAGATCCGAACATTGAGGAAACAGGAGAGCAGCTGCGCAAGTCCAACTACGGAGACATGGACTGCTGCTACACCCACTGCGGCCCGAGCGGGGAGGAGCTCTGTTCCCGCTGCCACCACGGGGCCACCCTCCCTGCTCAGGACCAGCCCCACTCCGCCCCGTGCGGATCCCAAGTGCCAGCTCAAGCCCCCTCCACCCAGTGCGGGTCCCAGACCATCGTTTCTCCCGCTCAAACCTCTTCCACCCGACGGACTACCCCCGATCCTGTGGTTATTATTATCCTGGCGTGGTTCCCCTTTCTATACAGTGCGTACAATAACATAGTGTTATCTCCGAGGCGTAAGGACGCTCGTTATTCGTTGACTTTTATCGTCTTATCGAGGATTATGAGAATAGTTTCGTGCACGAGGTTATAGCTCTTGCGTACTGCGCGGTCGCCCCGCCCGCTCGTCGGATCGGAGCGTAGCGGGCGGTGCTTGTAAGTCTGACTTGTAAACAAATGTTCGTTAAACGGGTGAATATTATGTAATTACTAGTTTTTAATTCAAATTGCAACAAATCAACGGTGGATCCATCAATTAGTGATATAAATATTTATATTCAGCACTTGTTAACACTTTTGAGTGACAAAAAACTTTCTAAGTTACGGGATACTCTTGACATGGCATCGGCACGGCGACAATACACAATCTGAGGAGTTCTGTCCTGTCTAAAGCTTTTGATAATATAGTTTGACCAGGCCCGATTTCTTCACACAATAACTTGCACCCTGAATAAGTTTTCATCAATAGTCATTCTCAAATTAGATACATGCAATATTGAATTCTTTCATGCATTATAAATATTTTTATTACTAATTGTTGTTGGCCACTGATTAGGCTGTCGAGGAGAAGAATGAATGGGAATTAATTATAATGTCAGACCCTTGATAACTAATATATTTAATACTGAAGCGTAAAAGTTATTTTAAATGTTTAATCCATATCGGAACGCATTTATTTTTAACATATGTTTTTAAATAAATCATTGTGATATACTATTTTCTTGAAATAGCTACTCGCTAATAATTATTTTCAAAATATAATTTTTTAATAAATTGAAATTCCTTTCATAAAAAATTCAGCAAAGATTTTTTTTTTGGTTGGATTGCATTTAAATTCAGAGATATTCTTCAAACTTGATATTTCCTCGAGAGGAACGAATGTTTCCACGAAATGTGTATATAAATATCAAACTTAAAATGTGCCAAAGACTGAGGAATCAAAGTTCACTACTTTACTAACACTTAAGTGATATTGTTGCATAATTTTTTAACAAAATTTATTAACATAATGTTGTCAAAAGCATTGTGGTTCTGTTGTTGATACATTCCATCGTTGTTTTTTGTTCTTTTTGGGGCTGTGGACTATAAAATATCATAGCGCTGTCGATGATTCCGAAAATTTATTTAATCATTTAGACATAGTTGTACGATATGTAATAATTAAAGGAAAATCTCTTTTGAAAGAATTATTGAAGCCGCATCGGCAGCATTGCATTGCACCTTTTACAAAGGAATATGGACATTCTGTAGGTACTTTCTATAGGTACAGTGATAGCTAATTAATATATAAGACAAGATTCACACCTCGGGTGTCTGTGATTTGTTTCATTATTGAACTTTGTAAATTGTGAATAAACCTTTAAATACAAAGAGACATGATATTTTATATTCTCCGTTGAAATTTAACATTAGTTCGATGGACGGGGGCCCTGGACAGAGCATTTATGCATCGGCTGGAGGGTTTAATTAATATATAAAGTAAACTTGATTGTTCTACGATTATTAGAAGCGTCACGTTAGCAACAATCAGTAGTGGATGTAACGTTAACTGTCCACAGTTCCCGACCGTAACGAAACCCAAGAAACATTATTTTCCAAGTCAGACTTCAGCTACGCAGTCACGTCCGCTCACCATTTTGTGGAAACTACTTGAATAAAAATCATACCCTCTTTTTTATACGCAGCATAAAATGGAAACACAAAAGTACGGTGTGAGTGCGTAAACGGTCAATTTATTTGTCAAATATTTTTTGTGTTATAACGGTCGTCTTCACCATTGTGGCGAAGGACACTTTACTACCACAATGTGAATATCACTAGTCCTTTCTCACTGTTCAACGGCAGGAATCAGAACTACGCAGTGTTTACATTTGTTTACTTGGAAGAACTGAAAATTAATTGACATTTCCTTACTAGCAATGATATAAAAACAATATCCAAGGTGCAAATACCCTTCAGTAACTAGAATTTCTCTAGATCTTTTACTTTTCTATTCTTCTCAAGTAAATACCTTACAGTGTGTCAAAATTGTACATAGGGAATAATATTCTTCACATGTCACATCACTTCAGTCAGAATGTCAGATATAAGCACAAATTTCAGAATATTCACAAGTATTCTGTTTAATCAATAACATAATTTGAAGGAAAAATACGGTGTCACATTAATAATGTTACGGATTATGTTTCTTGAAATGTCAATAAATTTTAAACTTAAAGACCTTAAACATAGATATTTGACTCCATCATGCGTAATAGTTGTTGTGCGATACAACTTTTTTCTTCAAATCAAAACACGTTGTTATAAACACCTACAGGATTGCAATTAGTGTCTCGACAAATATATTTTTATTTACCACATCTCCAAAGATATTTAAAGAATATGTAAATATCTAATAAATATTCATAGCTTTGTGCTGTTAAATTAAAAATATAATATAAAGATCTATAGATGATGCTAGATTTCAGATAAAACACATTTGTATTACAATAAATAATGAGAAATGTGTTCATTCAAACATATGTATGTATTAAATTTAACATTTGTATAATATCAAATATGACAATGAAAGCACAAAACGAATTTTAGAAATTGATTTGCTCGACAACAAGAATCTATCTAAAAATTG
The DNA here is from genome assembly GCA_016648135.1 of Agrypnia vestita. NCBI lineage: Eukaryota > Metazoa > Arthropoda > Insecta > Trichoptera > Phryganeidae > Agrypnia > Agrypnia vestita. Next base: position 21,713 of record JADDOH010017404.1, read on the forward strand.
TTAAAACTCTAATCATTCTAATGCCTGTGCGTTAACACAAAGCAAACAGACCAGTTGTCGGTCACCCTGTACTGGTTTCCAACGAGACGTGAGATGTCCCGAAGATACAACTGACAAATTAAAGAAATTACCATCACGCTACTACACTGCCTTGTCGAAAGTTATTTTTTGCATAAGAAAACCGTCACATTCACATTTTCATTGTTTTTGCCAAGCTTTGTTCTCTGCAAATAATATTTTAATTGAACAACAATTCGAACACATATTAACTTTTTCAAAAAAAAATTATGAAATCTCTTGACTTAGTGCTATTATGTGAATATCTCTTTTTTATAAACTGATTAAAGAAAGTATAAGGAGTTAACTGAGCAGGTCATGAGAGTCAAATAATGTATACAGTGAAATTCCACTTATTCTGTTTACTTCTCAATTACAAGTAAAAAAAATATCAAATTTTTCTTCAACAAAATGTATAATAAATACTTGATACATATAAATAGTTTAAATCATTGGGCTAATTTCTGATAATTCATCCACATCAAATATGACCAGATAAGTGGCGTTTTACTGTACACTGAATTTTTAAATCACATTACATTGGGTAACATTGGGTATTAAATGAATATAAAGATTGATATTATATAAAGCATCCGAAGTACGTGGATGATATTGTGAGGATGGCGTAATTGATAACATGACTTACGAGTGCAACACATTTTATATTGATATAGCTGCTTATAGTTGTTGAATTTTATTAAAAAATACAGCCGACGTATTTGATTATGATTTTTCATATTTAAAAAACTGATATGAAAATATTGTTGAGTGAACGTTATAAAATATTTAATAATGAGAAAAGATAAATATAACTAAAAAAATATTTGTCATACAAATGAATTGATTTTTTAATACATATATATATATCTTTGTAATTATTGAATAATTGTAAAGAAAAAAAAAGAAAAAATTGTTATAAATAATAAGTGTGGTTGAAATATGATATTTATAGAATTTTAAAAAGGAGATTATTGTAGTTGTTTTAAATAAATGGTATAGTAGTTACTTAAAGATACCGTCTTATGATGTTTAATGGGGAGAGTATGAGTGGGATGATTAGAGAAATAACACAATTATTTCCAACCTGACATTGTCTGTAACGACAGGAATGTTACTTTGCAAGGTCAAGTTCTCATTGAAGAAGCCATTCTATTTACCTTAACACATGTATGCGTGTCAGTGGATTCTGTCTCCAAAGCTTCAACTACACTGAAAAGGCCTCAAAGATGTCTCAAGACATGATAGATTATATTTTTAATTATTATCAAAAATCCTACAACCGACAACTGTCACAATTATCAATTTCGTCTCGACTTTGATAAAATCATTTCAGCGAATGTATAATTTGCACGCATAACTTTATTGTTGACACGGCAGCATTTTTGATATTATAAAGTGTTTTTATTGAAGTTTTTAACTATCACACTGACGCGCTTTCTATCATCAAATCTCTTTTTTTCTGCCTTATATTCCGCAGTAAATGTACAGTAATACTATTTTTGTAAAACAATATTTCATTTGTATATAATTGCATTTGCTTAATATGGAAATATGCATTCGACACAATATTTCTCGAATTTTATAGAATTAAATACTGTCAAATGTTTACTTTTAATATTTATCTCGAGAATTGGTTCATAAGTATAAGATGGAGAGATTTGCAATAAAGCTAATTAGGTACCCACGAAAATGAAATAGTTTAGCGACACCAGCTCCATTCTCCCCAATTTTATTTACTCCTCAAAACGCACACATCTTATAATCAACCGATATTCTAAGTCTAAAAACCAGTTTATAATTACAAATGTCTAAGATTTTGATGATTTTTTTTTTAACCACCCAATTAATATCATTGTGCTGCAAATATAATTTCAATTATACGTCGCATACACGATTAACATTTTACTGTATATTGTGGTGTATCTCAGAAACTTGTGATTTTTGACTGTATATAGTTCGTATCGTATTAGTTTATATCTTCACTAGTCAATCTCTTAAATTAAGCAAACTGTTGAATGATTAAAAAGTTTATAAAATTTGTCCAACGTCATCCGTCGATAGACATATTTTGTTGCCCAACGACAAAGAAATTAAAATGATAACGATAGAAACCGGGAAAGCTCTGTAGCCATAAGACTTACCGATAAGTTGTTTTTATTTATATCGCTGCAATTGTTTCTTTATCTCTTTAAATAAATTTCTTAAATTTTCTCAATTAAAGCTGATTAAAACTTTCCATTTTCCAAAAATACACACCAGTGGTATTTTTCGACAGCATAATAGGCAAATCTTTCAATTTCAAAAAAATTGTTAGCTTTCAAATAACCTTAATTAATTTTATTATCCTCGGGGGTTTTTGGATTTGACAGATCCTAACAATTCATCATAAATCTTCATTCGTTAAAGGGATGAGTGCAATTTGCTAAATTAGAGATGTGAATGTAATTTCTTCATAAAAGTTAACAATATTTGAAATAATTTCTCTTACAGTACTCTTTTAGTCTGTAGAGAAAGCCTGCATGTTAGTACAAAATTTTGAAATAAGATCTTTAATGATAGGGTGGTGTTATTGACTCGGTTAATGTTAGTATCATATTTACAAATAATAATAAACAATAATTGGAAATCGCGAAACTGCCATTAATTAAATGTAAATGTCATCAGTTTGTAGAAATATATGTATTTTATAGGGACATCTTGGTATACACAATTATATTTACAAATCATTCCAACCGGGCCTCAACATTCTTTTCAAGTTTGGGGCTACGCCCAAACTAAGTCAACTTACTGCTACTTGTAGCAAACATGGTACACTCTAACTATATTACCTTGAAGTTATTATCATTCTGACAGAAGATACGCTTATTACGAAAGTTAAATTAATAAAATGCTGAATGTTCACTATTTATACTTTGGGATTGAATTCTCTTTTACTGCGGGTATATTTCCAGTTCTCATTTGCCTTTCAAGAATTTTAGTGATGAGTTCATAGCTTGTTTCTATCAAAAAAGATTATTCTCCAGGGATCCCTCCTGAATTTCTTTTACACACGATAAACAACATTTATATAATAAAAACTCTTTTCATATATGTCTCTAAATGTGCCTCAGCTTTTTTGTGATATAAATAATCTATAGGAAATTTATAAATGCCTTAAAGCAACTTTTGGTTAATATTTTGCTCACAGAAGTCTTCACTTGGTATAATTATTCTCATGTACGAGAACTGTATTACATCTTTCAGTGTTGATTTACCAATATATTGGCAATGGAGAATACAAATATTGTTAATGCATATTTCCACCTTTAGCAAATGAATAAATATATTTATCTGTATACATAAATCTGCATATATCTCATGGGTGTGATTTGGTTTTTATATAGAAGTCATATTGTACGCCTTACGCATTGTTAATTGGAGATAATATTCCTTAATAAATCATGTAGATTCAGAGAAATTAGATAAAGTGGGTGTAACAACTAACTAATATAAATTTCCGCTAGCAGTACTCGATACAGATACTTGGGTTGGTTCTGTACTGTGTTAATATTGATAAAGCCCTAGAATCTTATCAGACATAATCTTGAAGAAGAACTACTTTCCTTCTTTCAAAAGTAAAAATCTTGAAAAATGTCTTGTTTCGCATGTATATCGCATCCCTTTACTTCAGTAGCATTCATTTTATAGTGACCAATATTTAGTTTTATGAAAACCACTAAGCCAATGTAAATCCGTTGTTTTGTATCGGTAAGACCATACTATAATTAATTATTAAATTAAAACTGTATATGGATAATTATTGATTAGATTTCATCTTGAATTGGACAAAATGGACATTCCACAGAGAAGAAAATGCTACTGAAAACGTAATCAGACTTGTCAGCATCACTGGGAATATCAGGAGCTGTTTTGTGGACTTATATATCTGAATTACAGTTGGAAGCAGGACGGTGGTTGACATTCAAGATTTAACATTTCCGTATTTGAGATCAGTGATCAAAGTAACACCACAGGAGTATTTTTCAAATTTTAGTATTGAATACAATTTTGTAATGAAATCAACTGGAAGAAAGACATTTGTTATCCAATAAAAATACCGAATTCGTAGATCTTTTTCTCTAATATTCTGTGTGTCGTCTTTTCTATTACAAGAGGTACACGCATAATCAGAGTACGCAAAAGTAACATTTAATATATTAGTGACGATATAAATTAAAGTTGTTCATGTGTATGAAATAAACAATATGATAAAACAAGAAATAAATAAAAAGTTGAGGACTTAACTTCGTTGTAAGAATGTTAAGGCCACGACTGTTTAGCCGCACAATATATGTAAATTTTAAATTAATGAAAATAGTTGTAATAATTACATAATGTTTCTATCATTTCCTGTTGGCCAATATTTACTCATTTGTGAAAGTTCTTATTATTTTTCTTATTGCTTTGGTTAATATGAAACTTCGTTACTAACCATGGTTTTGCTAGATGTTGAAATGTTAATTATACTTTCCAAATAAATTCATATTAATGGAATTCAAGCAACCTTTTTGTATAGATAAAACATCAACAATTATTGTGAAAATGTCAAATAGTCTGAACTATTTAAATAATAATCAATTTGTATTTATCATTGAGAATTTTATGTTGAACTTATTTTGACTCATAAAATTATTAAACAGCGCCTGGCAAAACCATAATATTATCTCAATAGCTTATAATATTTTTACATACAGTTTTGGAAGATTTTAACATCTTGATTTCGATGTGTCAGATTTCTACAGATTTTTTTATATATGATCAATAAACATAACAAGTACCGATGATCGTCTCCCCTGTGAAATACGCGGTGTGTTTGGAGATGCAATATATTCCTCGTCTTCTTGTCATTGTTTCTTTTCTTTTTTATTTGATTACCATTTTATTCATGAGATAGGAATTGTTTATTCGTATAGTTCAATTAAAATTTTAACTCTCTACTCGCGTGATGTCTCACAATTCTCATTCTTGAAATCTTCCATCTATAAAAACACGGAACCGATACCTTTATTTTACCAACATTCTCTCAATAAACGGCAATCCTGTTTTCTTGAAATAATGACTAGATATAAGAAAAAGGCTTCTTGAATAAAAAGAAATAAGCCTAGCCTTACATTAACGCAATATTAGAGTATAATAGCTAAATAGATTTTTAAAATATTATTATGTGTATTTTAATATATACTTATGAAACCGAGCGAATTAAGATAGTAGAGTGGCAGCTCGCTTTTCATTTTAAAGGAAACTGTTTTACAGCATTTTACCATGGTTTCATCTTATAACAAGTAAAGAGTACACATCAAAAACAGAGTGTTCCTAATATAAGACAGATACCGCATAAATTTCCGCAAGAAACATCACTGAAAAGAAAATGCGAATTATATTTATAATTATAATTATATTTACGGAGTATTCTACTCTTAAAAATTAATCTAATTTTATTGCAAAAACACAATAGTATAGCTGATTATTTTTTAACATCTTGTAAATATCAAAACTGATTATACTAATTATCAATTAATATTAATCTTTTTAGTATGTGTTTTGTAAAACGCGTAATATTTCTATAAATGTTCCTTATTGAAACAACTTTATCTGCAAATTATTAAATCGTTGAAGAATTCTACCATCTAAAATCATTCAGAGTTACCTCTTTTAAGTTATCATCGTATATCATTTTCCAAAATATCACCCGTATTAATCAAATTTTTACTGTGTATTTTCTTCTATTTGAAATCTCACTCTCAAATTTTCTTTAAAATAAAAGCACTCGTTAAAAATATCACCGCAAATATCTTGCAAATATCTCATTGTCGAAGATAACTGTTACACTTTTGACAAATTAATTTGTTTCTAAAATTGTCAAAATGTTGATACTGCCTGATTACTTGTAATTTAATGTAAATGAAAACTCATGGAAACTACAGAACTATTATTCTATCTCGACAAATAAATTATAAGTATTCATCTCCAAAAACTCCTCGTATTTCCGCACTGTGTCATTTCAATTGCTCAGTTTGAACAAGCGTATGAAATTATGCTGGACACGAAACTGGTTTAGGACGCAGTAATGGGCCACCTAGATAGTTCAGATGCTCAGGAAGTGCATTTATGGTCATATATAGGATATATATGACCATAAATGGATATAAATATAGGAACATTCCTGTAAATATAGGAACATTCCGTAAAGATGTTATTTTTTAGTAATATAGTGTTCAAGTCAACTAGCAGAGCTTATGAATATATTGCAGTTAAAATTTGAATTGATTTTATTTATCCCACTATTTCAGTTATTTCAAGAATCGTTCTGCCCAATGAAGCTTATATGGTTTTTTGTAATACGAATGTACTTACAGTAAAATGAGGTGGATTACCGAGAAATAAACCAGTTTAATGTCCTCAGCGAGCAATCTTTTATACTTGATTAATGAACCCTGAACTTTGGTATGGTACGAAGCTGCAATATAAAAGATTGTGGCACTATATTTTTAGTGTTTGTTTGTTAGTGTTTCTACAGGAACACACTTTGGAAATGGATAAGTTGCTAAATTTAGTGCTACAAATACTCCCAACACCAATACACGATACATTTTGAAGTTTAAACATAGGAATACAAAGAAATGTTTTTAATAAATTTATAAACGTTCCCACATGTTGTATAAATGGATGTCAGTGTGGACTTTTGTGTCACCTTCCATTTTGTTTTTGTTTATTCAAACGCTTTTGAAAGTTATTTTTATAAAAATGGTATATTCTATGGAATGATTATCAAATTACGAGCTATTGTTGTTGACTTACTGTTTATGTTGTGAAATTTATGTTTTTTATCGCAAACAAATTCATTTAACATTTAGCAGACAGAGTGAATACAAATTCTATCAATAATGAATAAGTTTAATATTAATTGCCATTTTCTAAGGGTTTACACTTTAAGTTTGTAGGTTTTATTTTTAAAATGAATGATATTAGTGATACTTAAACAGTTGTTCATATACTTTATCAATTCTGCACAAATATATCTTTAAATAAACAATAATTACATAAAGTCGGGAAAACATTTAAAAGAACCTAGTGACATTTGCAAGGAGTACTAACTTAGTCCACAAACCTAGAAATAACAAGAAATTTAAGGTATTTTATTAACCATGTTATGTTTTGTTTAACATGAAGTTTCATTAGTTTATTTCTATTGGACAATTATAATGTTGAATGTATATTAAAATAGAACTTTATAACTATTCGAGATCATCTGTTAATACGCAGGATGTTATTTATGTTCCAAATTTGTGTTTTTTCAGTTTTACTTAATAAAGGCATGGTTAAATAAAATCTGTTATTTCTCCACCACCAGCATCGAGAGTGAGCATCACTAAGGTATAGCATATATTTTTCCAACTTTCATTTTATTATTATTATTATTATTTGTGACAGAGGAATTAATTTTTATTTGGTTTAAAAAATAAATATATATTTATGTTTTTCAAATTCAAAATTATTACATATTCCATTATGAACTTGACTTTTCATGTATCGTCATGTTGCCAGGTTGCCGGTTTATTACATCAAAGGGCTCCTGGATTGTTATCAATCTAGAGTTAGGGTGCAACACTGATATTTAGTCCTTGATTTATGATTAAATAAAGACAACTCAATGTCCCTCCATGACAGTGATATGGTGGTACCAACCATGTATTGTGTCACGGCGTGTGGAAAAAATATATGTAATTCATAGATAAATAATCATGTAATTTCAAGCTACCGTGTTACAATTTCTATCTCTATTTGCATTTTGTAAGGCACCGGGATAAATGCAGAATGTGAGGTTGGGAGCTGTCAGATACGCGAACTATAGACAATTATTCAATGATTTCCATAGATACGTGTAAAATTTCAAAGGAAAAGGCTAATTTGTCAAACTAAGTAACGATTTTTTATTAGGAATTACTCATTTAATATAACAGTGCGGGATTATTTTATGACATTTTTGGATTCAGGACACTCAATTATACCGGAAGATTAGTTAATATTTCATATAGCTCCCAACCCCACATTCTGCATTACACCCAAGGCACCTTCTTATTGGAAACTAAAAATGAAAACAAATCAAGGTTTTTTTCCACATGTAGTATTCATGTCAATGGAAAGTAACAAAATGATTTCTGATCATTTTTGTGCACTAATTCAATCAATAGAAACAATTCTCTCTAAATTGAAAACAAATTCATGGAAAAAATTCAAATACTCCCAATTCGTTTCTCAAATCAACAAATTTTTCTTTCTGGATTGAACTTGATTGGAGTTAAACTGATTTCGTTTCCATATCTTTAAGATTCACTCTAAAATCTCAAAATTCAGAGCATCTGCCGATACTACGCCTGAATGTCAGAAATGATAAAACCATTTTCTTCTCCAGTCATAGACTTTGAGCATCAATGATAGTTACTGACACAATTTTGGAAAGATCTACATATTTAGCTTTCATCAAGTGCATTTACAACTGCATAGAAAATATCTATTCCTTTCAGGCCCGGTTGTTTTAAGTTCGATCAAAGTAAGCGTTCTTTTAAAGCATAGATTTTTACGTTCTCCTCCACCAATCAGACGATCCGTTTTCGTAAAAATCTATGCTTTGATCGACCGCTTACTTTGATCCAACTTGAAACAACCGGCCCTCACTTGTTGCTTGTGATGTTGAAGTGACCAAATTTTGATATTTTCCTGAATACAGCAACAAATGAAAATTTTTAAACAAGCTAATCCAGTTATATCAGTGCTCTCATCAAGGCAAAGAGAAATTAAATACGTTGACATTATATCTATTTCTTGCTAATGAGTTATATTTCTGGCCATATCTACGATTCTATCTTTCACTATTTCTAGCCAAAGGCATATCGTTAATTCTTTGAATAATTTTTTCCCAGTTTTCAAAATCAAGTAGGAACATTTTAACTATACTTCTTTCATATATTCCCCATAACTGAACTGTTTTACATGTTAAGCAATTATGTTTAAGGCAGAATAACTAAGAGCGTTTATACTTAAGCGACTGTCAATAAATTTCATAAGGGATGTCGATTGAATATTTCTATTTTTAATGAAGAAGTTTCGTAGTGCTGATAATATAATATACCGTTAAATTGAATTAAAATGTACACTAAAACTAATAAATTAGTAAAAAAATTAAATCCATCAATAAATAACAGAGAAATAGAATATTAAAGTTGGCATATTTTAAAGATTGTGACCTCCAACTCGCCTGTGACGTCACGTCTACGCATAGCCGAAAGCCGGAGCGTGAGCCGCTCGCCTACATCCGAGTAGGAGAAATGACATCATGTGACTCCACTGGACAGAACAAAATTATTCATGCAAAATTTTGAAATTGTATTACTTTGTTAGTTTTTGGGAAATCTTAATTTTACTTTCACACTTTTGTACGACTTACATTTTCATTATCACTCATGAAAAAAAATTGTGACTTCTTCATTGCCGAGCAATAAATTCTTTTCGATCATTCTTGTTTTTCTCAAAAAGAGAATTTGTACACTTACATATTGCAGTTTTACTGATGAGGTTCTATATAACTATCTCAGAACATAAAACGCATAGTCCTTTATTGCCTTTTTTAATCATGCTATATTATTTTTGGATATCTCCGCTGATTGATTCTAATAATTTTTGTTTTTTTATTTTCACTAGGCATGTTAAATAAAATTTATCAAATGGTTTTTTATTAAAAATAAAATGAATGCCATATTTTTGAAAATTTGAAGTCCAAAAAAAAAATTTTTTTTTTAATTTATGTTTTAATGTTTACTTTACTTTCACAGTTCACCTGTTCAATAAAATAAAAGCTCGAGCCAAAACAAATGAGAGTTAACTTCTTTCTTTTTCATCAGCATTTTAACATCAGCCCTTATGATGGACCACACAATAGGATTTGAAACGTCGCCCAGAAAGGTCGTAAAAATACGGCATATTACCCCAGAAATATAAAGTCGAAGTTTCTGAACAGCCGTGAAAACCTTAGAACATTTTTGACTATTTAACTTTTCACAACATTTTTTGTCAAAATTTTTTTGCCCAAAAAAATTCATTCACATATAAAGTTGTTTTTTCTCGTGTATAAGAAACGGCATGTAAATAAATAATTATGTGCGTGTAATCCACCATCAACAAAATATTAAGAGATGTCTACATTGAAACTTTTTATGGCAAACGTCAGTTCAGTCTATAAGCAAAAAAAAAACATAACCAATACATAAGTTAATATACTTAACCCCAAATAATAACAAATTTCAATAACAGTACGCCAGCATAATAATATATTGTGTACAAAAAATGAAGTACAAAATGAAGAGTATATCTTATCTATCTAGGAGTTATTAGAGTTATGAGATTAGAAATAAAATCGTTCACATGTCAGCTAATTTGTTGCACGTGCCATGTATGGCACGCATGTCCTAGGTTCGCCACCACTGCCATTTACCATCTCTCTTTATACTGCGATAAGTCGTCGTTCAACGGAAGCCTGGAATATGAACTTTCAGAAGATCAAATGAGACCTAGCAGGATTATTTTTAATAATAAAAATTTAATTCACAAGTTTAGAACCCAACCATTCCCTGATATTAAGATAATACACTTAAGATCTGCATAATTGCCACGATGGCAACATGGAGCTCATTCATTATTCATCACATACATAATCCAGTTTATCCTTGTAAACAATAAGTATTTAAAGTTTTTAATTAAATAAGTACATCTTATATCTACAAGCATTTAAAATATTTAATTAAATAAGTACATCTTATCGTGTTGCATGTGATATCCCAATGTTCTCAGGGAAATGTTAAAGGAATCACGTTAGATATCTTAGAAATATATTAATGAGGTGGATATGTGACCCTTATATTGAAGGTTACTAGTAAGCTTCCTGTAAAATAATTACGTCCTGTTGTGATAGTCTGTCACGCATTGCACTAACAATGTTGGTATCAACAGCAGTTGAGCCCAAGATCACGAGTTCCATTTCACATTAATCAATTAATTATTCTTTCTCATCTTCCTTCACAATTCCTCTGTCTTGGTTTGTTCGGTCAAGCTCGACTTTGCCATGGAACATTTGGGCCAGGTTTGAGGTGATTTTGCAGATAATTTTAAAAAATACCTATTGATATAATAAAATTTCCCAGTGATTTAATATGTATTGTTAAAAATATATCCTGTGGAACCTTGCTATTCGTATACCATTCCAGGTAACAGCATGTTATCAAAAAACGTTTCTTAGTTCTCATTTCTGAGATTCTCTGATATATCTCTCACTCCCTCACTCCAAGTGTATGATTTGAATGAAAATTCATTTATATTTTTTGTGTAAAAAATGTTTTTTAGAGTTTCCCCTTACAAGACATTTTTCTGACCAGTTAGTTACCTTTTCTTAAATTCACCAGAGCACGCATCCACAATGTATTTGCTTCTTTGTAATGATGGGCATGTTCACCTTTATTTAACAGGCATAGGTACATTCATTCCACCTCAATTTATATTTCAACTGACATCTGCAGAAAAACAATAATGATAAATTTACATTCTTTATCTACCCCCGCTCCCGGCCAAACTGTTTATCAACATAATAAGACATTCATACACACCTGCAGAAATGAAAAAAAACCTTATTGTACCAATACTGAAGCCGAAGCAACTTGATATATCGTCTCCCAAAACCTGCAGACCCATATCGCTAGCTTCTATAGTGGCAAGGATTTTTCAAAGAGTAATTATGGACCAGATTTCCATTAACCTGAACACTAGAATAATCAGATGGGTTTTGAAAAGAATTTGTCAACTGAGAATGCTATCTTTGTTGTAAATAAAATCGTGGATCATTACAAAAGTAGAAGAACCATAATATATGCGTGCCTTCTCGATTTGAGCAAAGCCTTTGACCGAGTCAGACACGACAAGCTATGGACAAAAGTGTGCAAACGTCTCCCAGCCGGTGACAGACGTTCTCAATAATTGGCATAGACAGCAAGAGAACTCAGTGCGGTGGGAAGGTGCTGCCTTTCTACCTGCGCACTGCAGTCAGACAGGGTGGATGTATGTCGCCAATTCTCTTCAATATATATATGGACGAATGAGCAAGACTCTTCAAAAGACTCACGAGATCTCTTGAATAAGATATGGACGAATTGAGCAAGCAATTAACAGATTCAAAAATTGGCCGCAACATAGGCGAGACAAATGTGAACCATCTTACCTACGCCGACGACATGGTAATATAAGCACCATCTATAATAGCGATAAGACAGCTCTTACACATTTGCGAAACCTATGCCAATGAATATAATGCCAGTAAATCGGTTTTAACCTCCTCGGATCCAGTGTCGCCTATAGGAGACATAGATCGACAGTTGGAAAAAAATCTCTCAGATCAATGTTTGGCGTTGTCCTTTTACAAATTAGTTAAGCGAACCATCAATTAATAGTATTAGTGGTATGTTGAATCCCAAATTTGAAATGTTTTAAGAGCTGTAAAAATTTTTTCGTTAAAGATGAATGACCGATTTTGATTATCCTTTGGATCCGGGGAGGATAATGGCGTGCAAATATGAAAAACAGCCAGACAATATACCCCAGTGTGATTGAGTGTTCAAAAAATGGAAAATATCTTGGCTATCTTCAATGAAACTGGACAGGACGATGACGACAAAGGAGGCAGCTAGGCGTTCATGCAAACGTGCTTTCACGTCGTTTTTACAGATGCAGCAGGGAAGTGAACAGTATCCTCTTTAAAGCATTCTTCACCAGCATGTATACCTGCAAGCTTTGGTCGAACTACAAGCGAGTAAGACCGTCTTTGTGTTCAATATAATACATAATTCACAAAGAATATTGTTCGGGCTGGCATATTATTGCAGTGCCTCCACAATGTTTGCCGAAGGCCGTGTTCGTGGATTCATCCCGCTCCTGAGACATTGTGTTGCTGGTCTTAAACTGAGGCTGAAGCACAGTACCAACTCTATAGGCGCTGTCATGGAGGTCTGGATCTCTAAAGAATGGCATCGAATGCAGAATAGCTACAGATATGTGTTTCCATAGCCGTAACAGGCTGTATTCAGGCTGAAGCATTCCAGACTAGCAAGTTAATCCTATTTTCATAGCACAAGCGTTTAACTTAGTTTGAAAATAGTAAGAATATTGATGTGACACGTATTCCGTGTTCACATTCTATTTAAAAAAAAAAAAAATCCTATGCGCATAAATTATTTTATAATAATTATTTTTAAATAACATTATTTTAGAATTTTATTGCTATTAATATTTTAAAACTTTAAAATGACTTATACTTCAATGTCGTATTTTTATGGTACATATGTATTATTATGTTTAATTAGTTATTAGCTATTTTTTTATATTTTCTTTCTACGTATATTATGCTTCATATTCAAAATCCAAGGTATAAAAAAAATCGCGAAGCAATTGTGAAATTCGCCAAAAATCGTAAAACATGAAAAAAAAAAAACCTTAATTGCGTGATAAACTTCTGTATTTTTACATATTTCAAGAAATCATTTCTAAAACGCAATATTTATTACGCTAATTGTGCTAATAATAACAAAGATCGTGTCATTTCTATTACCAAAGTACCCGATATTGAAATATTTGTTGTTCTCACTTGCGAATAAATCTAAATATTTTTTCAGCTTCGTCAAATTCCAAAAAAAAATTATTATGTGAACTAAAATTTATATGGCGTAAGGAGCTAAAAATTATTTCGAATTACAAATTACCGGTGTTTTCGAATTATCGGGGTTCGAATTAACGGGGTTTTACTATATTAAATACTGCCAGTTTTAGAAGCATTTTATCAAAAGTGTATCAATTTTAAAACACCAGTTTTGGTTATGAAATTATGTATGTAGTTAAAATTAATCTAACTCAATTTCATCAAATATGTATATTCAATATTATATAAAGTACCTATGTCCCAATAACTCTTCACATGCAAATATCAAAATAGTTACCTTGTTCTCATAAAACCTACAACTGGCAATAATCTGCTGCATCAAGGATATGCATGAAAATCATTTTTAAATAAAACACATTTTAAACA
>JADDOH010017405.1:0-43506 GCA_016648135.1 Agrypnia vestita
TAATACAAGTCAAGTAAAATAGTAAAAACCTACGAGTTCAAATTGGAAACTATTCCGATTGGGAACGTTTTACAAAAAATAAATCAGAAATATTGAAAAAAGAATGCAAATTTTGATGTCGCATATCGGTCATGGTTACTTGAACATTTTCGACTCACAATCAAGACAGGAATATAGTCCTGTGAGGTTATTAATGTTTTACAAATAACCCTGTATGTGTTTTCAAGTAGGAATCATTCATATATTTGATGGGAATATTTATGCTAGAGACATCTGAAATATTTTCTCATGAAACAATATACATAGATTGCAGCTAGTAGTTAAAACTTTATAATTTAATTCGGAGTACTAAGCAATATTTATTTTTATGCACATATGATATCCTTATCGAATTATTTAACAAATACGCTAGAATACGCCTGAAAACAATATTTTTTTAAATTTTAACTGCTCTTTATGGACCAGTATATATTTTTTATAACATTTTTATTTGTGTGTAACATGATTATTTTTAAAAGAAAGGGATGTTGTTTTTTTTAATTAAAGACTTCTTCAATTTATCTTAATTAAAAATAATCGGTGTCCCTTTGCGTATAAAATCTCGTAATTGTGTTTTCAGAATATGCAAATTAAAACATTTTCAGAAATAGTTATTCAAATATCTTTCTGTGCATAAAAGTATGACCAATGTTAAAATTCCTCTATAATACATTTGAATATTTTTCTGCTGTATTCTTAATTGTTTGTGACATATACTTATTTCAAACTTTTTTGTTGGTACCTAACGAACCTAACCCTATGTAGGGTTATTCTTATTTATTGGATGTATTAACTTAAGGTAATGCGGATATTTACTATTAGAAATTGAATGATTCTTAAGATTAAAATTTAAAATGAATATTTCACATAACGATAGACAAAAAGAAAAGTAGAAATATATTGACAAAATAGAAGGATGGTATATACTTTTTATCAGGAATCAGCCTTCACAGCAAAAATGGAGGCAAATAGAAAATATAACACAAGTAAATTATTCTACAAATATCTACTGAAAACTGTGCCTTCTTCAGCAAATTTTATATTACAGATAATTTATTTATAGTTTTTGTAGATCTCCATATTTACTTTTAGTGAAATTTAAAATAAATTAAATTTTAATAGTTATTATTAATGAAATTTAAAATGAATTAAATTTAACGAATATTATTATAATAGAAAGTCTAAATTAAGTTTGCTCTACAGGGGAAGGGGTAACTTAATTTTTTTATAAATAAGTCGTTCGTACGTGATATGTCCACTGTTTGATAATGGCCTTGCAAGCTGAAACAGCTGTAACACTTAAAAATAGTTAACCCGCAGAACTTAATAATAATGTTAATTAAAATTTAATTTATTTTAAATTTAGCTAAAAAATAAAAAATAAAATATTATATTTAATGTTAAAATGTCATAATTATTAAATAAAAACACAATATAAACAATACACGTGTACTTAAAATTTAATAAAGAATATATGTTAAATATAAAACCCTGTTAAATTGGTTGACCATACAGCGATCTTAATCGATCCTCTTCTGCTAATATAACATCATTAAATACAATATTTTAATTTGACAACCCTGACTAAAACAAACCCGAAATTTTTTCGGCTTTAATAATCCAGTGGAAACGATTCTGTAATATTGTCTCGTCCTTTTTTCCCTCTATTATTTCTCTATATATTAGCATCGGGTGGGGGCCTTAGGTAGGGTGGCGGAGTGGTCGACGGGGGAGGAAATGGCACCTCGGGGAAATAAAAGCGCTGGGGATGATTGGGAAAGAATATTTTGACCGCCCCACCTTCATATAAATACAGGAAAAATCGATAATCACTGGAACATAAAATTCTCCGCTCCACCGGAATTCTGGTCCAGGGACACGATCATTGTATTCGGAATCTGATATCTCTGAGTGGAAGATAATTTGTATCGCCCCTGTGGACGACCGTCATCATCTATAGAAACGCTTCTTCGCAATGACGTTGCTATACATATTTATGTAGGAACCCCGTCTGAATATTTAGGTTTTGTATTGTATCCGTGTCTGTGTATCGGTCCATAATAAAACTGTATCAAATGAAAAATAGGCAAAAATAATGAGGACTTACATATTTATATAGACTTGATTTGATTTTTTTTTTTTAATAAATTTATTTGGTAAAATGTACAAGCTTAAGAGCATTCAATATAATTTAATTAATATACAATTATATTACACGCTTACCCACTTTTAAATGAGAATTTATTCTCGTGTTTAAAAGTGGGGGCATTGTCATATATGTATATATCTATTATTAATGAAATCGTTAGTGTAAGACATTAGATTAAATAAGTAAGATATAAAAAAAAACATTAGATTAAGTTATAAAAATTAAGACATTAAATTAAGTAAGTAAGATATAAACAATACAAGAATACAAAAATGTGAGACATTAGAATAAGTAGATAAGGTATACACAAGGATACAATAAATTAAGTAATAAAAATTAATAATTAAGAAGGTATTGTAATAACAGTTAAAAGTATATATAGATTGTTTTTGATAAGATTTTTTCATTGCGTTATTGTGATGGTTTTTTGTAGAAGATTTTTTAATTTAGTCTTGAATTTTCTATAATTTTTTTTCGTCTTCATTTCATTGGGATTTTATTTTTCATTTATTTTTAAATAATTGTTTTTTTACAGCCATATACATATAATCTAAAAAAAAAACAGTTGTTGATATACAGAGCCTTGGGCCAATTAGAAGAAAGCACATATTTGCAAGATAAATTTACAAGGGTCGATAAAAAAAAACAATGTGTCAAATATTATAGTAAGTTTATGTGAGAGTGTGTATTTTTAATCCCTTTATATTAACTCGTGGCGTCTGCTTGCTTGATGAAAAAACTTTGGATCGATTTTTAACCCTTTTCCCATGACCCAATCGAGCTGAAACTTTGCGAGCAGACTCGTGGCGACGATCAAGAAGATCTTATAAATTTTCGTGAAAAAATAATTTCTAATAATTATAGTATAATTTTGTATTTTTCAAATTTTTAATGGTTTTTTCATACAAGTTGTATGGAGATTCCGACGCATATAGTAGACACGAAACCCAAAAACGAGAAAGGGAGTATTGTAAAAACTTGTTTTTTATGGGTTACTTTTTTGTGTCCGTGTGTGTACGCGTTTTTGTGTTCGTGTGTATACTCGTATGTGTATGTTTACATGTAAAGTAGGAAATATGTCATCTCGCTAGTTTATTCGAAATGGATTTTGTGAACTGCTCAAAACTTAAATGTAAGATATCAAGATTTTAGGCGGGGTCTGAAGAAAAATCGGTATTGTCAAGTATTAAAGAGTTAAGGTTTTTTTACGATTGTTAGACGTATTTAACTGTAACTGGTTGTGGATATTTTACGAACCGTACGTTTTTCCGAAAAACGATTCTCGACGTTTCGTTGAATTCTTATTCACTCGGACACCCTCCTCGTAAAGGTCGTCCTGGTGTGGTTTTATGAGTTATTTGCACAGCCGCGGACGGTTTTAAATTCTTACAGCATGAGGCGTTTTCAATAAAATAACCAACCCTGTAAAGGCGTTGGTGGAAATAATATACAAAAGGATTTTTTAGTACAATCTATGAAATATTACCTTTTGTTAGTTGTAATTGTATTGTTTCGAAACATTGACGAATAAGTTTATGTATTTTTTTCCTTTACTGAATTGTAATAAACAATGCATTACTTAGAATTTGTGTTTCTTATTATGTATGCCTACTTTCTCATCAAGCGGATTAGCAGTTTATGATTTATCATTATTTTTAAGTAAGCCTGCTGAAGCGGGAAGCGTTCAGCAGTTACGACCCTGAAGGTGAATTCAATTTCATGTATCTTTGTCCACTATTCTAGCTGGTGGTGACAAAGTCCTCACGTCGTAAGGATGAGAAAACTAAGAATGTTCTTAGGTTTTCACGGCCACTCAGAATCTTCAAGTTTGTGTTTACTGGGGTATTATGCCGTGTTGTTACGACCTTTCGGGCCGACGTTTCGGATCCCATTGCAGGGTCCATCATCAGGGCTGATGTGTTGTCTTGAATGTAGGTGTTGTGGTTAAGTATCGGCTTGCAATACCGTGCCGAAGTCATGATGTGTTTGTATTGTGTTGTATGTATGATTCATCTGTTGTCTGATCACTATCTCTGCGGAGTCTGCGACGAGAATGACTTTGAAGCGCCGGATACCAAGATGTTTTTAATTTGAGACCATCATCTCTATTAATGTTTATCGGATGCTTGTAGATTTCTAGTGCTTCCTTGATAAGACGCGCATGGTGACTCTTAGGCTTTCCAAGGATTTTCGGTTCGAATGCAAAATGATGGCCGGTATCCAGAAAATGCTCAGCCAGTGCTGATTTTTCTGGATGACCGAGTTTGCATGCCCGTTTGTGCTCGTTGACCCTTTTGGAAATGGTACGCGCCGTTTGCCCCACGTATACTTTATCGCAGTCTTGACAATCGAGTCTATACACACCGTCCGTTTCTAAGCGATCTCGATCCTTTGCTGATCTCAACATATCTTTAATTTTGAAGTTGGCACCAAAAACTGTCTTAATGTCTCTTTTCTTGAGAGCTCTGGCAATTCTGTCTGTAACGCTTTGGACAAAAGGCAGAAAGGCGATGCCTTTGCACTCAGGTTCTGTATGTTTTTCAGGGCGAACAGACCTCGTACTTATGACGCGTTGTATCTGTCGCTTCTGGTAACCATTGCCTTCCAGTGCGTCGCTGAGTGTTATCATTTCCTCCTGTAGATATTCATCTTGGCATATCCTTTTGGCCCTCGTGGCCAAAGTGTTGATGAGACCTCTTTTTTGAGCAGGATGATGGTGGGAGTTCGCATGTAGATAACGGTTGGTATGTGTAGGCTTCCTATAAACTCTGTGTCCGAAACTCCCATCGGCTTTCTTTTTTATTTCAACATCAAGAAAAGGCAGCACGTTGTCTTTCTCTATCTCCATGGTGAACTTCAGGTTCTTATGTAGTGAATTAAGGTGTCCCAAAAAATCACCTAGTTTGTCTTCACCATGCGGCCAGATTGCAAACACGTCATCGACGTATCTCCACCAGACCTTCGGAGTAAAGGATGCTGTGTCCAGTGCTGTTTCTTCGAATTTCTCCATAAAAAAGTTAGCAATCACCGGAGAAAGTGGATTACCCATCGCTACGCCTTCCACTTGTTGGAAGAGCTCACCTTGGAAAGAAAAGTATCCACTCGTCAGGCAGTGCTCAAACAGTGCGCAGATGTCTTCATCATAAATTTCTTCCAACAGACTCATAGCGTCGTCCACAGGCACATTAGTGAAGAGGGATATGACGTCAAAACTGACTAGTATATCACCCCTTTCACACTTTATTTCTTTTAGCATATTGACGAAGTGTGCTGAGTCTTTCACCCATGAGGACGTCTTCCCCGTCTGCATCTGTAGGAGACCGGCCAAATATTGTGACAGCTTGTATGTTGGCGCTCCTATTGCGCTCACAATTGGTCTTAGTGGCACTCCATCCTTATGTATTTTGGGAAGCCCGTAGATTGCTGGTGTTTTTGACGCTTGCACAAATAGTTTGAAATGCAAATCGGCTGGAATACTGGAAGCTTTGACCAGCTCCCTAGTTTTTCTGTCGATTCTATCCGTTGGATTCTTCTTGATTTTCTTATAAGTGCTGCTTTCCAAAAGTCCCCGCATCTTCGCTATGTAGTCTACTTGGTCCAAAATCACTGTGGCATTGCCTTTGTCTGCTGGAAGAATCAGGATCTCTTCGTTTGCGCGAAGGCTCTTTATAGCTGCGTGTTCCTCTTTGGATATATTGGGACGCGGAGACTTAGCCTTTCTTAATATAGCGCATGTATCCTATCTAATTTCTTCTGCAATGGCCACTGGAATCTTGCGCAATGCCGCTTCTACGCCGCAGATTATGTCGTCAACTGGAATGTTTTTTGGTGCTATGGCGAAATTCAAACCTTTAGCTAAAACTGATATCGCGGCCTTGTCCAATGAAAGGCTGGATAAATTTTTGACCACTTTGGTAGAATCCAGCTCCTTAGTTGAGCTTTTCTTATGTCGGCTGAGTGACTCAAATTTCCGTTTTTGCCGAGTCTCCACCAATTGTTTGTTTCGCCACGCTTGCATTGACGTCATTTTGTCCACTTTCGTCCAATCTTCGTAATTCAATGTACCACTCAGGCTCAGGTGCAGGTCAAAGAGAATTCTTGTTATTTTGTCCAATTCCAGGCGGATGTTGCACACTCGTTCTCTCAAAAGGGCACCTTCAGTTCTTTGGAATATTCTCTCAGCCTTCTCCGTGTGGATTTGTCTTCGCAATTTGATGAATGATGGTGTCACCGACTGTGCTTTACAGCGTTGTAAAAAAGCTAAGTTGCTTAGAAGCTTTTCTTTTTTACTCCTTTAGCTCTCCTGCCGGCGGATAGATAAATAAACTTCCTCCCCATAGAGGTTGGTTAAGAATGTTCTTCGGTTTTCACGGCCACTCAGAATCTTCAAGTTTGTGTTTACTGGGGTATTATGCCGTGTTGTTACGACCTTTCGGGCCGACGTTTCGGATCCCATTGCAGGGTTCATCATCAGGGCTGATGTGTTGATACAACCATTTATTGAAACTCGTAGTACATTCTTAACTTACTGACATACTTATTTTTTGGTTAAGATACTCAGCTAGGGATTCAGCTCTCGCGACTTTGATCCTTGTTCCGACCAACAAATAGGTAAGCCATATTTTTCATATTGCAGGCATTTAGCTTAGTTAATTTTTAATATATTGATATGACATATTCCGTGAAGGCATCTCTATTTTTCAACGAAACAAATTTCAAAAATAAGAAATAATAAATAAAAATAATAAATCAATGCACCTGTATAACAGTGAAATGTGTGTGATTGTTTGTTTGTGTACGTTAAAACTTAAAATTAAAATACTGAATTTGGGGTGAAGAAAATCGCAAAAAAGTGTCCTTACTTGGAAGAATAAGAAGACATATAAATAAAAATACAAGTTTATTAATATACGATACTATGCTTCTCCCGCACATAGATTATTGTTCCAGTATATTATTTATAAGCAACGAAGGAATGCTAAAGAAACTACAAATAGTACAAAATAGAGAGATACACATAATACTGAAGGGTAATAGGAGAACAAAGATAACAAAAATGTTGAATGCCCTAGGACTGGAAACTGTAAATCAAAGAATAATATATAATGTAATGGTCCAAATATTTAAAATTAAACATGGATTAGTACGCAAATACTTTGATGACAGGATGAAGATGAATGAGGATTTTTATTCCTACAATACAAGAGGAAGCGACAACATAAGACTACCAAAAAAAAAGAAAAACACCTCACAAAATTGTATGATGTATAAAGGTATAAAAATCTTCGAAAGCCTGCCAAAGGAAATTCAAAACATAGAGAATATAAGGAGGTTTAAACTGAAGTGCAAAAATTATATTATAAAAACTTTTAAATGATTAGATGGAATGCAACATGTCCAAGTGAAATCATGTATTAGCCCACACAACATTATGTGTGGAACTAAATTATTAAGATAAATAAAAATTAGTAATAAATTGATATATGATATTTTAGAACTGTTTGTCATTTCGTCTGCCAGAGACGTCATTCTTCGACGGATATGTATTAAGTATTCAGTTTTCATGAATACCAAATATCACTCCACGTTTGAAATGTCCTGAATTGAATATTCCAGCCCTGTGTTGAGCATAATGGTACTATTCAATCCTTTCTCATCATATCCTCGGCCGTATCAGAAGCCTTAATTGATTTAGAAATGTCCTGAGATCAGGGAAAATGGGGCGACTCGAGACTCAAACATAATTTCGAATGACAAATGATGCTCACAACAAAGGAAGAGGAATATTCACCCAGTTATGGTTCAACAATATTCTAATTTAATTATTCGCTTTTGTGTTTATTTTCTATTTTTGAAGCGTAAGAACCGCGCTAATAACTTGTGTCATATACAATCTTTTTGATCTATCTAGAACTACTGGGTAACCGAAAAAATTGTGCATTTATTTATATTAATAATAATTAATTAAAAAAATATTTTTCTTTTTGAATATTTTTAACAGATATATCTAAACTAAAAATGAAAATTTTTCTATGTACACAATAATTAACAAAATATTCATTGTTTTAATATCTTGTTACCACGTAATCATTCCATAGATTTTTAATAAAGAAGAAAAATTAATGTGCATTTACAGATACGAACAAATATATTGATAACCAAAAAAATCACATATATTTTAATTATATTATTATAATTCTTAAAAAAAATTGTCGGGGCAAACAATAATTACACAAAAAAAAAACGATAAACATTACGTTAAATTGAATACAAAATTATAAATATAATTAATAATAAACAATCATCTTACAAAAAAGTTAGAAAATCAATTACTTGAAGGAACTGGATTTTTTACTCTTGACAAATCGTCGTGTGCGCCCGCGCGAGAAACCACCAATGATTGAAGATTGTGCAGTTGTCTTTATGTGCACTTGTCTCTGTTTGCACCTGCCTTGTGTCCAGTTATCTTGTTGTCTAGTCGCCCATTACTAAATTATTTCAGCTAGTACGTTACATTTTGACTTTACTTAAGCGTATAGGTATCTCATAAAAACAATTAAAATAAACACATGTTTTTGTTTTTTATAAAACAACATAACTTCAACGTATATATCCATTCTTTAGAATTGTTAGACTTTCTATAATAGACTTACAAAAGCATCCGAAAATCATGTAGTCTTCAACTATACCGATTGATCTGAGTGACTGACTGGTAACAACGATGGTAAACGCATACTTCAAATATTAAAATATGGTTACACCTAAAAGAGAATTGTAAGATGAAATTTTGTATTTTAGTACTGTTCCTTTTTACTATTTACCATTGAAACTAATTATTCTCATCAAGATCGATTATAAAAATCTAAAAGATACGAAGATATTTATATAAGAGACGTCTATGAAAGTGATAATTATACGATGGCACAGGGTTTACAATCTGTATGAGCTGGCTTAAGTGATCGCTCTACCCAGTACAATTAGCAGTAGCATAGTCCATAATGGACTATGCTAAAGAGATCTGTTGTCTTTTTTTATAAACTAATATACATAGTTTTCGCAGCTGGTAATGATACCTCAATATTTTTAAAGCGGCGTTTTAAGCGATATTCTTTTTAATGTAAATATATATTATGATATTTTTCAGAATTATTTAATAGAGTACTCCTGAATATTAATATTTTTGATTGTTTAAAATCTTCTTTTTTTACGGTCCAAGGGGAGACGGTGGTAGCAACATGCGTTAGGCGGGCAGTTCGCGTTTAATGGCCCAGTATTCAAGCCGCATCTCCGACCATTTAATTTGTTTTTTTTTCATGAATTCGAACGAAATTACGGATGTCACGCGAAGTAACGGACGAACAGACAAACAGACGGACAGACAAAGAAATTATTATGTTTGATTATTCATCCCTCTGGGGACAAAATCCAGTCATTTTGTTCTCAGAGCATATCTACATATAAAAATATTGTTCTGATTGGTCTAGTTTACTTTAGTACTAATTGATCCTAGTGCAACATCAGTCAAAACCAAGCACCGGCGGTAATTTTACACAGACGGTTTTGTGCCTACAAACCGTACGCAATAAGCAAGCAGAATCCAGGCGTGCCATGTAAATTGGCAAATCAACCATAAAGTAATCAGTCGGTAAATTTGCTTCGGCAATTTCCGCGAGGCATCGGCAGGCGCTCGGGTCATTTGCGCTCAAGTCCCTTTCGGCAGACCGTGAAAACCTCGCGGAGAACACGGCTCCCGCCCCCCCGCGCGCTACAACCACCCACCCCCGCGCGACCGCAACTGCAAACAGGTATACATATTGAAATATTTCACGAAAGTTAACATACGGTAGTTTAATCCTCAAAATCGTACACAAAATTCATAAAAAATGCCAAGGCACGAGCGAAACCCAGTTTGGATTAAGAAATGGCTTAAACACAAGAAAAGCCCTTTTTAACTCTTAAAAGGCGGTGCTAAAAATACCTTCGGGAACGGTGGTGTAACACAGCGTTACATTAATAAAAATCGACATAGTTTTTAATGTGTGGTAAAAAAATAAGGCTTTTTAAAGGTCCGTTTATATAATTATGTAAGATAAACATAAATATTTGCATTTTTTTAGTAAATTGTCATAAAATCTTGGCATACTGAATTTGCGTGCGCTCACGCTGACGTATCATTACCAACTGAATTCAACGACGCGGTCGAATGCATTCCATCTTTGTCTAATACGTGTAATGCGATTTTACTTGTTGTTTTTTATTTCACCAAAGCCAAAGCAACCGTGTCTCTGTCCTACATGAAATGTGTGGTATTGTCGTGCTCTTTCTAACTAGATTTAACTGCGACGTACAATATTATGATCTTTTTTACTCACTGGCTAAAAATTTAGTGTGAAAATGTCTATTTGATGATTACAAAAATTATGACGTTTTAGTTTTGGTAAATAAGGTAGATATTAAATATTTTCTATGACATGTTAACCTACGTTATGCTACTGACACACGGGAATTAATGTGAACGTCCCAGTGCAAAGATGTTTAAATGTCAACGTAGATTTGTATATGTGTTTTGTGGAATATGAAGAAGCTTTTGATAAGGTCCAACATCCGAAACTTATACAGATAATGAAAGACAAGAGAATCGATGATAATGACATCCGCATCATCAAACATCTGTACTGGAACTTAACAAAAAATATAAAAGTTGGGGGCACACTGAGCAAAGATATCGAAAGTAGGCGTGGTGTAAGACAGGGATACATCTAATCACAGCTGCCAATTAATCTGTACTCCAAGTCAATATTTAAGGAGGCCCTAGATATACTGCTCTAGTGATATTGATAAACGGATAACCACTAAATAATATTAGATTTGAGGACGATACAGTACTATTTACAGACAATGTCCAAGATCTTCAAACACTAGTAAAGAACGCGAATGAAGCATGGTGAATGAAGAGTGGCCTAAAGATGAATACTCGCAAAATTAAATTGTTAATAGCCTCAAAAAGATCACATTCAACGCCAAAAATAACTATCAAAAACGAACCAATAGAAAGAGTTTAAATATACACACTACAACAACTAGCTTCTTGCACAGCTGAAATTGAAATTACGGAGTCCGTCCTGGTTCTTGGGTTGCAGAGCTTTGCGTATTGTAAATCGAAATAATTCGAAAATTGAGCGCGATATGTCTATTTACGAAAGACCTAAACATTCAAAATATCCAGTTTTAGTCATTAGACACGAACAAAATCTAAATAAAAACACTGTTCTTAAATTTATAGATATGACATGTTTTTAGAAAATTACGCACACTTTTTATTACACTGTTCCTCAGTTTGCACTATTTCAGGCTGCTTTTATTTCTTCGATCATATTCTAGAGAACTCTGTTTAAAATTCTCTCGTAGAAAAACTTCTCGCCCGCCGGCAGGTACTTCCTTTATTTACTATCGCTGAAATCAATGCGCTGGTTTCAGCGATAGTAAATAGCGTGACATTAGCAATGAATCATGTGCAGTGCACATGATTCATTGCTAATGTCACGCCGATTGAACGTCATGAATTACTGACCCCGCATTGCGCGACGCCCTTGTATTAATAGGTAAATAAATGTCTTTCTCGATCTTTTGAAATTCAACTACCTAGTCAGAGACTTGAGGAGTATTCCAGAAGTTACGAGAGATCCTGGACGATTTAAAAGTGTTCCATTTCGAGAGGCTACCACAGCGCACAACTTTTTGATTCACCACCTCGTTAGAGTATATTTTAGTTGTTAAAAGCACGCACTGACAGTTTAACTGCTTTGTATATTCATTTGAATCAAAGCACGTGTATACGCCCAATGTATATACGTAGGTAGAAAATGCAACTTTTTCGGTTAAAGTTAACGCCGCACTAAATCATATTAATACCAAAACGTGTTAAACTTCGTGTTAATTACTTTTTGAATCCCAAATAAATTTATCGATAAATGGCCGAAATCAAACTGATGCATTGGAAATCATATTTTCATGTAAATATTATTTATTCAGTATTCAGCAAATGTGAAAGTACGAAATATTTCATATTTTCACCATATTTTTTAAACATTAAAACATTAATGGAATTTGGTCGAGTTTGCGGCCATTTTTATGTAGTAGTAATATCTTTCATCATATTGTGTTACGATTCATCATATGGTGTTCCTTTGTGATAATGGACCCTGATGATAAACCCCGATGATGGACCCTGCAATGAGATCCCAGAAAACTATACACAGATGGTTGTTTTGTAATGAATGTGGCGTTATAAAGGCGGCCATACACGCTACGGTATACCGGAGAGGTTTGACTGTACAGGTGACCTATGCAGGCGTACTGGAGCGAGTGGGGTGCTGGCCTATACAGGTTTCCAGGTCTGCACAGGCGACCGAAGAATAATTGGAATTCGATTATTTTTGCCTTTTCAGGTGTACGGACTTTGCAGTGCTCTCAGTTGTGACGTAGCTGTGGTAGGGAGAGGTTATGTTGCGTGCAATGTTTTTTTTAATGACAAATCGTAAGCTTTGTAAATTAACTGAAGATTATAAATTGAAACATGTCTTTGGCGCGGGGTACCATGATCGCCCCAAAATTGCTGCAAAATCTATGTTTTTTTAGTTTTTTGGGGCAAATAAGGGCGAAGGAAGGGGCGAAAGAAAAAAAAGGACTCTGATGGCAATAAAAATATTGTTTTTAAAACATGTATTTATTTTTTTTACTTTATATCTTTTCTTTTTGATATAAATAAATAAACTCTTAAAAAAACATGTAAAAGTACCGTCATTTGACGGGTTACAGCTAGTAAAATTATAAAGGCTATTAAGCTATGCATGCAGGGATATATTAAATGGTATATAAAATGTTATGTACTCTTTCATATAAGTCCCTTTCTTTACTCCCGTTTTATTCAATAGCCATCCTGCTTGATTCTGGCGATTTTGCGTCGGAATCAGGTAGTCCGGTGCAGCTCTGTAAGGTTAATTAAGCTGTTTTAACAGATGAATCTTATCCCTATTGGCCACAATCCCTTAGGTGAACATTCTAAGGGCTGTCATTTAAGACTACAGATAATGCTTTGAATAACAATACGTTTCTATTATGTTAGATTATCTTCGAACGTTTTTTACGTCTGAATTTATCCATGATCTGCGTATACATATTTTTAAATTTAATACAAAACAGACCTACGCATATTAAGTAAGTCACAGAATCGGGTAAGGTCGTCCATGATTACATTACGATGGAAAAAACTAGAGAAGTCTACCTGGTACTGCTTTATTGAAGGGTATCTGTTTAATCGATACTTCTAGATAAAATATTCCTTTTTTTCTATCTTTCTTCTATTTCTTCCAGCTATCTTCGTTGCATGGATCTTTCTATCTATCTGTCTATCCGATATTTTTTATATCGGGCAGGTAGCTAACCTTACCCATCAACCCTCCTCCTTTTGCATCCGGATTTTGGACCGGCTATGGAAAATTTTCATTCATTGAGTATTAGTTACTATAATAGTATTTGGGTGTAAGTCTACAGTCAAAAAATAATGAACCAGTAATAAAAGTAGAATATATATAAAAACAATCTGTTCTCTAAATGAATATTAATTGATTTGTTAATTAACTATCAAGTGTAACAGAGCTAGCCCTTAATACTTTAGTGGTAGATTTTTGCTTAAATTATAAGTCGAAAATTTCAAGAAAAAATGTCCTTATATAATTAGTTATGAAGCTAAGCAACTTCGAAGTTGGCATCTTATTCATTATTTTTAAATTATTTTCTGCAAAACCTTAGACAATCATAAAAATAAATAATATCATAAATACATTCGCTTTAATAAGTGCCAACTAAAATAATTATCAAAAACTTACAAAAGAAAATTGAAGAATCTCATATACACATACAAAGGATATTGCTTTAAAATTCCAATCAAAATAAAGATAACTCATTATCAATAGTGACATCTGTATTGGGTTATGTGAATGAAAAGCTTTGAACTGCAGGTCGTGATAGTAAAAATACAACCCCCATATGAAACAGATTGTGTAACTAAAATTAAAAATACATACCTATTATATACAACTTCCAGAAATTTGATAGATGTGGTAGCCTATAATGGGTGGAAATGGTAAACTTTATAATGAGTAAAGTGATCATATAAACCAGCCATACTGCAGGAACGTCCAAAAAGACTTCCATACCTACTTTTCATATTAAAAAATAGCGTCGTCTCTATGAGACATCTGATATATATCTTGACTTAAAGAAAATTGGATTAGCGAAGTATATGCAAAAATTTTGTTTGAATTGTTTTAAAATGGACGAATATATTCGATATAGGTTACTTTTATAACGGTCCAACATTTTGCATTTTTGACATTTTTGACTCATAATTATTTCAAAATTTCTTTTATTTATATAATCGTAGAATTTTGTGCCATTTAACTAGTAAGATATGAGTTTTTTAATAAAAGGGAAGAGATTCAATCTAACAAATGTTAACATTATTCTCGTTTAAAATTATATTGATATTACGTATATCAAATGTGGTAAGTTAATGGAGAATAGGTGATGGATACTCGAAATGGATCGAAAAAACGCGAATGGCAATAATTTATTTCAATAAATACATTTGTAGAAGAAAAAACATCTAAACGATCTTTTTTATTTCAACCCTATAATTTAAATGGATTTTGTTTGTTTTAGGGGTGAAAATATTTATTCAGGGCCTCACAAATACTTGGCAATAAATTCAACAACCGATCTCAATTATGTTTTGAAGGGTAAACAGTATTTGAATATCGATGTTGTTTATTTTAACGTGTACACACATAAACTTGTATAAAAGATCAATGATTTTGCTGATTTCGATACGACTGTCAGTATATATTACAGGTAGATACTTTCATGCGATATGTCAGTAGCAAAATAAACCCCAAAAAATTAACGTGGGGTGGTTTGATATTTGAACGCATGTAAAGTCAATCTGATGAGGGATGAAAGGCTAATACATTTAATATAATAATTTGTAACGCCAGCAATATTTTGTTAACATAATAGCATTACAGTTGATTTTTCATTAAAAAGAAAAGGAACGAGAAAATAATTTTTAATGTTGGGTAGGTGCGTTGCCTCTCGTAGAAGGGGGTGAAGTAGTTTGATCGAGGAATATTCAAATGCCCATACAACATGTGAATTAATTATACGCTCAATTCATGGAACAGTTATTGTGCGTCTGACGAAGATACAATGATACACCAGCAGGCGTCAGAAACAATCAATGCGGATCGTACATATACAGGGTTATTTGTAAAACATTAATAACCTCGGAGGATTATATTCCTGTCTTGATTACGAGTCGAAAATGTTCAAGCTATTACGACCTAATGTCAATAGTTAAGGAGATATGCGACATCAAAGTTTGCATTTTTTTTTTCAATATTTCTGACTTATTTTTTATGAAACGTTGGACTATCATTACAGTAACTTATTTCGAATATGAAAAATTCATTCCTTTTAATACAAGTCAGATAAAAAAATTAAAACCTTCGAATTCCAATTGGAATGTTTTCCAATTGGAATTCTTTATAGGGTTTTTATCATTTTATTTAACGTGTATTGAAACGAATGAATTTTTCGTAATCGATATGAGTTACTGTAATGATAGTTCAACGTTATACAAAAAAAAAGTCAGAAATATTGAAAAAAAAAATGCATTGATGTCGCTGATAATTAAGGCAAGAATATAGTCCTGTGAGGTTATTAATGTTTTACAAATAGCCGTGTATAGATTTTTATATTTTTTAAATTAATGAAAAAATATTAGGTAACTACCGGTGATATATGATCACGAAATAGCAATTTCGCGACTGTAACCATTGATGGTTACAGTGGCAAAATTTATATTTCATATGTCTTACACATCACAGATTTATGTTTTTAAATTGAAACTTTATTATAAAATGTATTTTTATATGTGGAGTATAAAACAAAGGTAGCGATATCCAAAAAAAATTAAATGCAGTCATCAAATATTAAATATTTATAATGAACTGAATTCGATATTTTATAGGCATAGCATGTACATTTATGGAAAACATTATTTTGGAAGGGATAGATATATAAAACCTAGAGTTAAGTATTTTTTAAATTAGTATTCATCGCTGACAGGATTCACAATTTTTTTGAATATTGCTGCTTTTGCATTTATACCCCTCATTCGTAGGATTTTTGTATTGGACATGTAATATTATACAATTATTATAAAATTACATAAAATTAATGTCCTCACCATTAATATTATATTAGTTTTATGTGAAAACTTTTAATTGGCATTCGTAATGCCCTTTCCTATTCCGTACAAGTACCTATTATGTAATTATATGTAATAGCTCCTTGACAATGTACCCAAAAATTTCAAATTAAAATAAATAATCGTGAAACTAAATTAATAAGGTACATTTAAATAATACGAACTACTTCTGGCTGCGAATATTCATTTAAAATTTCCGAGAATGTAAAACATACTTTAGATATTTAATATTCTGCAGAGAGAAAATTAAGTGGCAGGGCGGATAACAATGGTAACCCATACTCATTCCATCATTTAAATATCATGAATCGTAAAGTTCAGAGGTTTCAGTATTTTGAGCTGATCTATTAAGAATGACCAGAAGAATAAAAGTTATATAAAATATCCAATTCATGTTCTATTTTTATCAATTATTATAATAAGATAAACCTTTATACATAATATATACTACACGAGGCTTCGAATAACGTTGGTCTTAATATAAATTTATAAAGAAAACAAAAATTTCCTTCTTCTTTTTCTTTTAGTATATCTGTTGATTTGTGATACAGAAAACCACGCCTCCTGGAACGACGAGGTCAAGCTATCTCTCCATATTTTCGGTGGTCTTCCTGGTGGGCGTCGCCCAGAGGGGATTTCATTTGCTGCTGTATGCATGAGTATTGAGTATGTCACCATTCTGGTTACTTTATCTCTCCAGAATCTCCTTCTAGATCAACTCCATCGTGTTATGTCCTCTATTTATAATGCAGTTTTACCTTCCGTCTGCGTTTCGAACATGATGACGTAGAGTTTTTCCAGTAATGCATCTCAGCACTTTCATTTCAGATGTCCTGAGGAGTGCTTTGGTATGGACATTGTCAGCCAGCGTCTCTACAGCGTATATCATAATAGATCGCCTACACATCTTGTATATCTTGACTTTACTTTCGATATGCGTATTTTTGTTCTTTCACTCAAAATTTTTAGACACCCTGAGAACAGATCGCTATGACTACAAATTTCTACACCTAAATATCTGAAGTACATGTCTTGTTCCACAGGCTCATTATCAATATTCAGCTAACGTTTTGTTGGTTGTTTAATATTTCGTAATTTTTTTGTTTAACTGATTGCTATTATTGACATATTTAGTATTTAGCCCTTGCGACGCAATGTGGAATATGTACAGCATTTTTTGAATTTCATCTTCACTAAAGGTTTCTAGAAAATTTCACACACTAACAACCAATTTTGTAATTCACTTAAATTGTTCTAGAAACTTTTCACACATCGCGTCGGTAAGTATTCGCGCCAAATATATTTTTCTCAGTAAACCTATGACATTAAAACCTGTAAGAACAGGTTTTGATGTTATTGTCTTCATTAACATATTACTAGAGATTAGCTTGGGTACCCTACGAAGATACGTTAAGAGTCTGAAAATGTTCCATCAACGCTTCCTTCGCCGCATTCTACAGATCCCCTGGAGCGATCATATATCTAATGTTACTGTTCTTCGTCGTTCTAAATGTAGCCCAATTGAGGACATGATCGTGGAAGCGAGATTGAGGTTGACGGGACATGTGTTGCGCATGGGCGATCACAGACTCCCTAAGCGGTTCTTATATGGAGAGATAGTGGGCAAGCGAAAGGCCGAAGGACAGAAAAAAAGATATAAAGACTGTCTCCGAGAATCGCTGAACCAATGTGGAGCACCCGAGAATTGGGAGCAGCTGGCACAAGATCGTGTGAACTGGAGGAGATTTTTCTGTCGGGCTGATGGTGTTACGGTGGCCAGACGAGTAAAAAATGAGCAGCGAGCCGCAACCATGCGTCAACGTGATCGACCAACGCAACCTGATCGCATTTGTGAAGTATGCGGGAGGGAGTGTGCCTCTCGAATAGGGCTATTTTCCCACCGAAAAGCCCATGAGAGGCGCAGCAACAACTGAGTTAGAATGGCGAGGGGATCCTCGATCACGAGACTCCGCTACAACAACAACAAAAACAACGAGCAATTATATTAAACGTAATCTCTTCTGCAATTTTGTTACAATATATAACACCTTTAATTAAAATTTCTTTGAAACAAAAAATAACCGTAAAAATAATGAATTTTGGCAACGATGACTTAAATAATTAAAGCTATCAGATTGATCAACCTTGATTTGTAACATATCATGTTTGCTAATGAATATAATTGCAGGTACTTGATGACATTAATTATGTCAAATTAAATCATATAAAATAAATACTTCACCCTTCTTACGGCTGGGGAGATCCTAGTTAGGGGATGGTAATTTTAGTAAATACACGACGTGTACACAGGACCCAACAGCCCTTTGATGTTGCCCCTGTCGCCAATTTCTGAGAGGGAACATGTCCTGTAACATTTGGCACAGGCCTCCGGAGACCTTGCGTCTCGTCACAACAAAACTGTAGGCATTATGTCATATTTTTTATGAACTCTTTATTCAGTACCGTAAGACCGTGCTAAATTTTTTTAATCTCTTGTTTTATTTAATTGTGATTATGAATAGAGTTGACCAGTTGAATGAGAACCAATCATAACTATGATGATTGAAGACGTTCCTATAAAAAGGTTCTATATATGTAAGTACATCAGGTAAAAGTGAGTTTATTGTTGATTATTAATTAATTAAATAATTTTGTATTGACAACTTGGAGTGACTCTACGTCTACTGGTTTTCGATACCACTGTAACTTTGTCAGGACGGACGCATACTAACTATCCATTACTTATTCTATCAAACAAATCAATTATTGAACGGGAAGTGGTTACAGTTATGGTGGGGGTAATTGACAAGTGGACGCCAAAATGGAGAATGAGAATATCATGTAACGTGCTGTTCATAAAATTAATCTGGTTATTAATTATATTCGGCCTTAATGTTCAGGAATTTTTTGATTTCTAGTATTTCTAAGTTATCCAATCTAAGGCCTCTATTATTCATATGTAGAATCTCGATACTGTTTTTTTTAAACGTGTGGCCTGTTTCCAAAAGATGGTTTGCGAATTCAGAAAAGTCATTTTTATTGAGACATCTGAAGTGTTCCTTTACTTTAACATAAAAATTAAGTGCCAAAAAATTACGTGAATAAGTGCTTTTATTGTTTTAAAATGGTATATATAACAGAATGTACCATGGCCAGTATTTTATTTATCATTTTTTCAACACAATCTTGCCGAAATTCGACCACAAAAGTAAGCTCACGTGTGAAAAGGGTCTATTTTTATCTATATTCATCAGAAAGTAACAAATGTAACTGAAGCTGACATTGATGATGTCACTGGAATTGCTTAGCAAAATGAATAAACAAAGAAGACGTAAAATGAATATCTATAATTGGCAAGTGAATAGGTAAAAGAAAAATAACTGAAAATCTGAGTATTTATTTCATTCATAATAATTTACATCTTGTATTTTTTCTATCTCCTGTAAAATTTTGTTTTTGCATATAACCTTCGTGAGTTTTCTTGCGTCGAACCTTATTACGAGTCATTTCTGTCCTGTTTTGGATTTCTAGTCATTAAAAATTATCGCTTCACTTTAATTAACTTTAATTCCCAAGATCCTAATAGTCTTATGTCACAGTCGGCTCTCTGATCAAAAATTATCTGAATAGTATTTTGTCGGACGGAAATTAAAGGCATACGACACCCTGAAAGCCTGTAATTAAGGTATTTTTCACAAGGATGAGATTTACGTATTGGCACTTTAAAAGTTCATACAATTTATCTTTAAGTAAAAAGTGGAATTAAAAATTATAATTGTGATAAAATGGTTAACAGAATATTATTATTCTGTTAACCTTATAGTTAACAGAATGATGTACCATGTTTTATCGCCTTTGAAACGCACGCAAATTGCCCGCTGAACGATAAGGTTTCAACGCAAATATTATGTATTATGATATAGTAAATAAAAGCCTTCGCTCGCGAAATAACCGCTGCAAAGTATTTAAACGTAATTGTATACGTCGCTTAGTTAATAATTAATATACAATATACCTCTAACCAATGAACTCAGTGCTAAAGTCAACCTAACCGCTTAAAACACGAACGGAATAAACCATGACTAGTAAGTTTCTTTTTGTGTGAAAAGAGGGTCAATTAGAAACAACCCAGGAGAAGAGGAGGATTCCAGCATTCAAAGTATATGCGTGGATTCTTCTATTATTCCCTTCCACCATTCCCGCCACATCATCCGTAATAGGCTGAAACAAAAAACAACAAATATTGTAAAAAAATTCAAAAGTATTATAATCTAATCGTACCTAAAACGATTGAAAAATTATTAACAAAAAAAAAATGGCTATGACATGTCCATTTCAATGGTGCTCTTCTATTGTAGTGCGCGTGACTGTGATGAAATTTTTCCCGGTTAGCTTTTTTTCTGAGGCAAAATGAAGATCGTGTATTTATTTAGAAATTAAATATTTTAAATGAATTATGTCCGATTTGGAAGCGAACCTTTATTGTAAAATTGGGGGCAATTTGAAAAAAAAATAGGAAAAACTTTATACTGTGAATTATCGTATAACTGAACATATCGTATCCATGATATTTTCAGTTATGCGATACGTCCAATCTACGCTTCCCTTGAAGGCGTATCAGAACTCCAGTAGACAACCTTGTAAGGCATTCAGCTGGTTATAAAGCCTACCTCTACTATTTTAACTATGTTACTGCAATGTGAATAGAATCGTGAAATACATTTCTTGACGAGGAAGAATAAATGAATGAATGCACGTCGCATGAAAATTTGAAAAAAGGCTATTCTTTTTCTTTTTCTCCCTGTTCCTCTATCCCGGTTCATTAAAAATCGGCCCTCCTTGTGCGATGGCGAATAAAGAATATTTTAATTTATTTAAAACCTAGTTACCCCAATAATCGAGTACTTACGATGGCAGACTGATTAATTAGTGTCAATGACCTACAGAGGTTAATTATTAACTAGCTGTGCCCGCGCGGCTTCGCACGCGTAGATTTTCGGAACACTGTTTGGATCGTCATGGAACTTTCGGGAACCTTCTAGAACATTCTCCTTCCAGAACTTTTAAGAAATTCGAATATACAGGAACCTTCTAGACACACCGACATATTCTGCCACTCAATTTAGAACCTTATAGAACTTTCGGGAATTTTCTAGAACCTTCTCCTTCCAGATCTTTCTAGAACAGGTTTTTCCGGAACCTTCTAGACTCACCGACACAGTAAGCGCGCCTATTTTGAAATAATCTGAAGCGTTTGCGGCCTTCCCATAACAAAACAATGTGCTAAAAAGCACATTTTCGTCCACCACCGTTACCATCTGTGGGTGGTTGTGGAGAAAACTTGGCGGATAGGGAAACATGGGTTTCTTTATATATTATATATATATATTATATATATATATATATATATATATATATATATATTGATTTAAACTACTTGAACCCTTGAAGAGCATTTAAATATTAACCCCTGGCTAATAACACCTTTATAGTCCTGTTTTATCCATCGTGAAAGAATACCCCTTGTTAGTTCTTCGCCATGTCCTTAAAATCTTACTTCTTACACTGTGTGCAAGCATCAGACATGCAAATTTATCTATATATTAATGTGAACAAAATATTTAACCAAGTATAAAGATATTCTAAAATATTGTTATGAAATGATAAACTGAAGGAATTGCACACTGTTCGAATTCCTTGTTATATTTCACAGTACTATGGAAGGCTCTAGAACGGCCTACAGCAGTGTAGAATTATCTACAACATTCAAGTGATGCTTGGACGGGAATCTTCTCCTAAAAACTAAAAAGTAAAATAATCTTCTCGAGAATTCGAAAGACCAGCGTATTGTGTATATAAAGCAAAAATCGCGTTGCAAGAGTTTATTTTGATATTTCTTTATGTGCAAAATATGTGGATGACGGCGAGTGTAGCCAGTCATATTATTCCTTTAAATAAAAAGCCTTTTCGTGGGGACCAATTTTGCAACATAAGTTGACGATAAAATGGTCAAGCGAATGCGTTTCTTATGAATACTGCCCTTACAGTAAGAGATATTTGAATGATTTCTTAAAAAAAAATGTAGCTCTTAAAAAATATGTATAAGAGGGGCTTACCTATAGGGTTTATTTCCAAATTGATAAAATATGACAAAAATATTTATTTTAAATTAATTTTAATCTGTCAGAGGTAGTGTCAAATTAGTAAATTATAGTAAATTGTAGTAGATAATGTTATATTCATATTATAAGAATTTTTTTATCGTCAGAAAATTTTTATGTAGATAATAATTGCCTTAAACACAACACTATTTTGATGATTAGTTTAGGTTTAACGATCGTGTTATTGCAAAAACAAAATAAAATACGCGCCTGACTGAACATTTGCCTATTCGTTGCTTAAAATAATGAATATTATCCCGTATGCGTTCCTAAAACATTCATATAATTACACCAATTGCCGCGTAGCTGTCACTAATAACCGAGAAACGGTCACTAACAGTCGAGAAGTGGCCACCACAGCCGACTATACCGTCAAGCAGTAAGCAGATTGGAATGGCAGCGCAGTTGTAGGCAATGGCCAAATAGCACAGCGGCACAGACAGCCGCCAACAGGGCCTAGCAGCAACTATCTTAACCGCTTGTATTTTATAGGTTAGTTACATTATTTAATGTACATAATCTTGTCGAGTCTTTGACCCCCGACCCTACTAGGACAAGGAGATGAAGATGATGATAAATCTAATAATCATCATCGTCATGATCATGTTTTCTTTATTTACTTAGGGTCAGCTTTTATGTACGAAAGCGCTGGGAAGCTCTCTTCTGCACGGATGTATGCGGACATCCTTGATTTTCTCCCGGATATCTTACGACCAGTTTGTTTGAGAGTTCCTCGTTGACTCTGCCAATATTGACTCTAAACGCAGTGTTGAGGATATGATCATCGAGTCTCCCCACTTCGTGACCGTACCATCTCAGCCTGCTTCTCCCATCTTAAGGTAATCAATACGACTTTGAATCTTCCCCTGAATTACTTGTTCCATATTCAGTCATGTCACTCTTCCAGCCCATGAGATTGGTATGATTTTTTTTGTTCGTGGTTTTGCTCACTGCAGCGGGTTATGATTAGCAAAATAATATTATGTTAATTATAATAATTATATCAATTAAGCGACACAATATTTTTATTTTGAAAAAGTGCAAGAATTAAGACAATTTTTTTTCATTTTCTCAAAAACTGAATCTTTTATTTTTTCGAGAGGATCTACGTAAAAAGACTAATTGAATTTTTCACTATTTTTGGGATGATTTTAAAATCTTACATATTGTGCAATCTCACGACTTTTTACTATTATCTATTGAATTTTAGGCTTCAGTGCATGAAATATATTTTAGAGAGAAAAAATAGAAAAATATATTATATT
Source organism: Agrypnia vestita (assembly GCA_016648135.1). Lineage (NCBI taxonomy): Eukaryota > Metazoa > Arthropoda > Insecta > Trichoptera > Phryganeidae > Agrypnia > Agrypnia vestita. Next base: position 23,944 of record JADDOH010017405.1, read on the forward strand.
TTTTTCTTTTATCCCAGAATACTCTTACAAAAATATTTTTCTGATCATCTGTAAGTTTTGCTTATATATGCATTATATTTGACAAGTATTGTAGGAGAAAAATTAAATTTCGTTACCGAATTTCCAATACAAGAAAGCAGCTTAGTCAATATGAGACATCTATAATATATGTTGATTAGTGATGTTCCTCTGGGGATAAACTCCAGTATCTTGTTCTTGAAAAAATTTAACGTTCATAAAATATTCCGAATTAAACTTCTATTCACAACAACATCAAAACCCAATACTAAATATGTTTATGAATGATCTAAGCGTTGTAAATATATTGTTTGGATTTTCAAATGTTTGTATTTTACCAACATAATTGTTGCATTATCGCAATATTCCTTGATTTTACTGAACACGAAATTTGTCGTACGTTAGGATAAATCTCAATCCACTTTTTATTTATGAATATTGTATGTTTAAAGTAAACTGGAATAGCCGATACAAATATTTAATCATGAATGAACTGTGGTATATTAAGCAGAAAATAAGTATTTTGTTGAGTTGGTGTCTTACGTTGTTCAACAATATGGTCACTCGGATATAAATTTAACAAAAACAGAATTTAAAATGTTCAAAAAACATTTCTTAAGCGTATTAACTACAAATTTAATTTGAATTTTAACTATTTGGACTCAACACAATTTTATAAATTGGAAATAGGCTCATATAATCAGATCAATCCTTCCCTTTCCAAATAATTCATAACCTTATTGATTCTCCTGAAATCACCATATTGCTATTTTTCCACGTTCCATTCCGACCTAACAAACAGAAGTATCTATTTTCCCTTCCAACTTATTAAACCAATAATAGGAAATCCTCGCCCAACTAATGCATACGCTCAGATTATAATTACCTTTTGAATTCAATAGACATTTTTAACACTAAATATGAAGAGTATCGTCATATGATGAGGCAGATACTAGAAACTCGTCCCCCTCTCTACCATGTGCATTATATATATTGAGAACCTTTTTATGTTTATGTTAAACTTAAATTTGGAGCAATCGGTCAAATGAAACTGTGAAATTGTTTTATCTGTCATTCGTGTCAAATTGTCTTATCTATAATTAATTATGTCTTATCTGTGTCATCCCTTAATTGTGGGAGAAATTTAGCTATATTTTCTGTATTTTTTCTTACCAAGCAATTATGTCTCCTTGTTGATGAATAACCGAATGAAATAAAATAAAATAAAATAATTAATTTATTAATATCAGCGATTGAATAAAATTATCAAGGGACAATATCACTTCGCCGATTCTCAAAGCAATGCACTTTTGGTGAGCTACGATTTGTTGATAGACCTTTATAAGGAATATTACTTGCATTCTCTACGATTAGGTATCGCTGAATAGAATTCTGATTGGCCAAAATCACGTCTTGCTTACGGCTAGAGCCGCAGCCGTGGATCTAATTGGGAGGTCATCGAAGACAAACGTAGATAGTAACAGATGTTGAAACGACGAAATATTGAAGGACAAGAACATATAGAAATACCTTATCGATATGCCAACAAACCCCGCTAGGATAAAAGGTTGAAGATAATAACCATGAAATGGATAAGGAATATTCAAGTGCATCGTGCATATGTATAAATTTATGCAATAATTAAGAGCATTTACACATATATTTCATCATACTTATTTGAAATTTAACACAGTCAGGCAACACGATAATTAAGATTTTTTTTAATTAATTCTCTAAATCAAAAAGATTATTATGTATGTTTTCAAGTTTTAAATTAATATAATATTTTTTTGAAAACCAATTTTTTCAAATGTAAACTTATGTAATTGTGTACAAAAATAATTAAAAAATTGTTTTAAATATATAACCATAGTGTTTCTACATAATAATATTTAAATTGTTATAGATAAGATAATGAAATAAAACGTAATATGTCAACACAAATTTACATACTGACAAGAATCTGCAGATTAATGAGGCATAGTTCTGAGTTTAGAATTAAGAATCCCAGGTAGAGTTTAAAATTTCGTGTAACATCCGTAATTTTGTTCGAATCCACGGCTAAAAATAACAAATTAAACTGTCGGAGATGGGGCTTAAACCCCGGGCCACCAAACCCGAACCGGCCGCTTTACGCATGTTGCTACCTACAGCCCTTCCGTGGAGCAAAAAGATGCTATAAATATATACTAAGACTGACACATGACAAGTTGCAGCTAGTTCTTTTTTTAAATTATCATTACCAGATAGTTCAAACAGACCAGAACTATGAAATAAATACTCTGAAGTTAACATGAAATTATATTAATTATGCCCAAGTTGATAAATAGAACGACTTAATTATTTCAACCAGCGAAGTAGGTACATAATTTATTATTACATTCAATATTATAACGATTCCATAATTGAAACAAATTGTAGTAATTGATTCACTTTTAAAATAACATTGCGTGTTGTCTTTCCTTGAAAAAATTATTAAATTCTACCAATATCTCGAAGAAAACATCCACAAAATACACAAATAAAATGAATTATTCAGTTCCAAAACCTAGCCCTAATGGATATCCCTCATTTCGAGTTAATAGTAAAAACTTAATATTCGAACATTGGATAATTATGAACATTTTCTATTCCAGACCAATGTTCAAACACCATTCAAAATGAAATGACGAGATATTTAAATTTCCTTGTCGATTTTTTACGACATCGCAAAACAGCACATATAACAGGATGGGTTATCGAATATTTTTGATGTTTTGTGTAACAATTCGAAGGTGGTGTTATTGTCGAGGTGTATGTGGGGAAAATCACACGACAAACTCACCGGTGCCAGGTTCGCGTCTGATTTAGGTCCGGTCGGCCCGGGTTCGCGCCTGCGCAGAAGCCTCCCGCCCACCCTCCTCCATCACCATTCAGTCAGTAGTCGCCGCGACGCCTCTACGGCAGCACCGCTACGCCCGCCTACGCCGACGCCACGATTCCGTACTACGGATTGCTACGATCTCGCAACGTCGCGTAGTTCGATTGATTGTTTTATCGATACCCAGGTTATTAACGGTCAGACTTTTCGACGTCGGATTAAGTTTTCATCTGGAACTGAGTGAGATCGTTCTTAAAAAATACAGTTGTATGAAACTTGTTGATTGATTTATCGGATGCTGTTTTGAGATACCGTAAAAAGTTAATTAAAGATTTTAAAACATGAAATAAAAATTATAAAAAAATATTGCGACAAGTGACGTCAGAGATTTGTATAACTTTTTAAATCAATAAGTATAATAATGTGATCTAAGATAACTTAAATTAACATTGTTTCGAAAACATAACTTGAGTCAGTGTTAAGTGTTTTTCGACAGAAGGTTGAAAATAGTATAAGTAAATTATAACTGTGTTAGTAAACTAACTTGATATTTATTTTTAAATAAAATATTTATAAACGAAGGAAATGTTAAAGTTTTATCAGTGAATGTTTTTTTAAACATATATAGGTATAGTGATTTATAGTGAGCGTTTCTTGAATATGGGTACATGCTTTTGTCAGGTAAATATACATTTTTTATTCTTATTATGATTTTTAATCACATTATTTAGGATTATTTACCATCAAACACAAGACATTTTTGTTAATTCTTCAATGACAAACAGATTTTAAACTTAATTTAAAGATTTTGCCAATTCTACAATTTTACTTTGAAAATATTTAAAAGAATTTCAATGAAATTTTCGATTGAGTAAACCTATAATGGTTTCAAATTCAATTAAACGGGTTTCGTTGAATATAAAATTTTATAATTGCTTTAGGTAGAGCAAAAGCTAGTATTGCCGATCTAAATCTTCGGAAATTTACGAGAGAAAAAATATATTATTTGAGAAGAATGGAGGTATTGAAGAGGAATGCAAAGATAACTGGTATATATTCCGATAGTGAAAAGGTCAACGAGATTATTTCGGAGAATGCTGTAGAAGAATATAGATAAAGGAAAAGAATGGTACAATTTATGTCCTAAGTCAGTACGATTTATTTTATTTTTTAATAACATCTATCTACTATTCGCATGCAATTTTATTACCGCTGGAATGGCTCGATCAATGGAAAAATGGTCTTAAAAAGGTATGTTTAATTCCGTAAAAGAAACTTTATCGTATTTCAATATATTTCGTATACAAAATATACAATGTAAAAATACGCCGGAAAATATACGTAAAATAATATAAAATTTCAATGGATCTAGTGTCGAATATGATATTCCTAACTAATGAAGTATTTATTTGATCCAAATGAATTTTTTTTCCAGTGGTAAGATATTTTCTTAGTGATTAAATTGTTGAGGGTTCGGGCATCATTAAACCAAGGCCACTATGTTATTGCTATTTTTGTAGCTCAAGTTTAGAAAAGGTGTTAAATATTCTGTGTAAGCATATAAATTTTTTCAATTCAAATTAAATAATCAAGCCTTTTTCCTGAATAGGTGTGATGAGAGGATAGAGCGGCACACTATTCACATTCGTACATAATTTAATGCATGTTCGTCGCTTGTTGAATCTTCTATGGGAGCTGTCTGGCAATATCTATCTTACCTGGTAACCTTTTATTTGTGGATCGTCCATTTTTTTTTACCCTGCAATGGAGACGAATTTGTTATTCTTTTTTTTTCGAGGTGCCTTGTTTTTTCAACTTCCAACAGAAGTCATCCACTGCCGCCGCCGTGGAATGTATCCTTATCTATTTATTATGAATTTTGGTTTATTTTATTGCCTTATGATTAACATGTTTATTTCCTTCGAATTTTACGTTTTTATAATAATATGTATGCATGTTTGTTTTTCCTTTTATATATTTTACAATATGTATATATGTATCTTTTTACTCCCTTTATATTAACTCGTGGCGTCTGTTTGCTTGCTTGCCGGCTTGCCGTCGAAAAAACTTTGGATCGATTTTTAACCCTTTTCCCGTGTTCCAATCGAGCTGAAACTTTGCAAGCAGACTCGTGGCGACGATCAAGAACATCTTTCAAATCTTCTTGATCGTCGGATCAAGAAGATCTATCAAATTTTCGTTAAAAAAAAATAATTATAGTATAATTTTGGATTTTTCAAATTTTAATGTTTTTTTCATACAAGTTGTGTGGATATTTCGCAAAACCCGAAAATGAGAAAGGGAGTATTGTAAAAACATGGTTTTTATGGGTTAATTTTTTTTTAAACAGAGATATCTTCCAACGGCGGGAACAGTGAATGGTTTTGTTCATGCGGCCGCGCCACCTCGCACCGCTTTATACGACTTGCGCGGGATAGCGCAGTCTTCCATGTTAGTTGATAAAAATGTCAACCTGGAGACGATTGAGTAGGACCGATATGGAAGCTTTTGCTCTTAGAACGATCCCTGGTAAGCGGTGGGTCAGGTTACCAAGTCAGGTTATTGGAAACAATTTTTGTTTTTCTGTTGCATTCAACGCTTTGTATGTCATCAATACAATTATAAAAACTTAAATAATTAATATTTTTTTTGTTTCCAAAAAAATATTTTGTACATTAAGAAAATAAAGGCATAATATTGAAGAAATCTTAAGAAAAATGTTAACAGTATAAAAAAAGTAGTAAGTCAAATTAAGAATGAAAAAATAGCAGGAGTCTAAATAATAAATATAATAGGTAAAAACACGTATATTTAAAGTAAATTTCCATAATTATGAAATAAATTGACGTTCTTCTAAATTAATGATTTAGACACTTACTTAGGGATCAATTTATCCTAAGTTAATCCTACTTTAATAGCATAAGCGTTTATTTTTGAAAATCGTAAGAGTATAGATACGATACGTAAACCGAAGAAAAAATATTACGATACATCAGAATTTAATTATTTAATTATACTAATAAACTAGCTGTAACCCGTCGAAAATGACGGAACGTTGATTTGCGTTTTTGCTAAGCCCTAGTATATATTTATAATATCTTTTCGACGATCCATGGAGTGGCGACGGTAGCAACATGTGTTGAGCGGCCGGTTCGGGCTTGCTGGCCCGGGGTTCAAGCCCCATCTCCGGCCGTTTAATTTTTTTTTTTGCTGTGAATTCGAACGAAATTATGGACGTTCCATGAAGTTACGGAGATATACAGACATACAGATGGATGGACAGACGGACAAACAACGAAATTATTATAATTAGGGATTGATGTAACGTATATTCCGTGTATATTTATAAATTATTTTCATGTTTTACATGTATTAATAATAATTATTATGAATGAAGTTACCGGGACAAACATACAGACAGACGGACGGACAGACGGACAGACAACGAAATTATTATGTTTGATGCAACAAATGGCAAATATATATATATTTTTATTTGGTACCAATAAATGAATGGTGAATGTTACTTTTATTAATATTTTAATCGTTAATTTTGTTTGAGGGGTACACTTGTCTTGTCTATAGGTAAGAAATTGATAATATCAAATTATCATAAATATTGTTTTAAAAATAATGTCTCGAAATAAATGTGGTCTTAAGAGACTTTTTGTGTTGGAAAGGCCGCATATACAGGATTATTTGGAAAATATTAATATAATCTCGCAGGAATATATTTCTGCCTTGTTATGACTCTAAAATGTTCCAGCAAACATAAACTAATATCAATAGTTATGGAGATACGCGACATCTAAGTTTGCATTATTTTTTTAAATACTTCTGACTTATTTTGTTATTTTTAAAACATTGGACTACTCGTATCATTACAGTAACTTACATCGAATGTGTCCATTCCAATAATATTATTTTCTATCCTCTATTTTGCGCATCCAGCTATATCCTATAATATTTATTATAATATGTGGGGTTAAAAGTAAAAGAGGCAATATTAAAAAAAAATTAATGCAGTCATCGAGGATTACTAATTTGTAAAGTATTGAATTAGAGGTTTTATAGGAAACATTTATAGAAAATTTATAGAAAACATGATTTTGGAAGGGATAGGTACTTAAAATCTAGAATTCAAGACATTTTAAATTAGTAATCCTCAGTGACTGCATACAACACATTTTATTTATTTTTTAGATATTGCTTACCTTTGCTTTTATACCCCACATATTTTTATCTACGAGGTATGGGATGACCTGCATTTTAGCTTCCAGTAGGGGGTCTTTATTAAAGTGGATTTTTTACCGTGGTCAATTCTGGAGCGTCCGGTCCATTGTCATTCCAGCTTCATTATTCTGCAAATTATATTTTGGTTTTACTGCAAATATCTTCGTATTGTACTATTCAGTTTTTGAGTTATTTTATGAATACTGTACCTTTGAGAAGAGCAGTTAACATCAGGCATAACTAATTATGTTTGTTTTCAATCGGTTTAGGGAATATATGGCGGAGACTTTTTTCGATCGTTAATGGGACTATAGACAGAAGGAGTGAAGAGTTATTCATTAGTGTTAAACTCGTTTTTTTTTTTAATTCATACGCTTTCTATTTCTGTAAGTACATCACTATTATTCCATCATAAGCAGAAATATTCCATATTGGAGTTAGAACATTGAAGCATGAGTTATACGTTAGCATTTTCTTTGAAAAAAATAAATTAAATAATGTATTTATCTGACAAAATATTGTGATTTGTAAAAATCAAAGTTTTATAATACAATTGTACTAGGAAGATTACGAGATTATATATTTATTTCACTTTCTTTCAAAAAATATGTACAAACCTACAAACTCATTTTTGACTCATTTTAGGTACCTACTACAAAAATAAATATTTTGTCATAAACTGATGTAAATTTTTTGGCCTACAGTCCGGGTCTATAGCTGGTTGCAATACTTTAAATTAATTTAAAAAAAATTAAAAACGATGAAAACTTCAAATAGTCATAAAAAAATGAAAAATTATAAAAAAAACAGTCTGTCAAAAAAATAGTATGGAATTGAATAATGCAAGAATACGTCCTTTAAATATGAGAGAGGAGACCGAAAAAAAAGGTTTAACTCATCTCTGTACAATTTTATACTCTGCGGTACAAAATGTTCTGGCGTTCCAGTACCGAAAGGAAGAATTATTTCTGGTATAAACACGAGAGAAGATAATAAATATTTTTGCTGAAAATATGTATAATTCTGTATGGATTGCAAGACGTGATGTAGGAAGCGGAATAATGTTGAGACAGAATTTCTGGTGCATCCTGGGGACGTGGGCGGGCGAATGGTCGGGGCCATGCATGCATGAAGTCTATTTGATGTGAATGGTGGTGCATAAGTTCCTGGCAAGAGTCCAGGAGCTGTATTCCTGCAGGAGGAGTTCGCAGAAGGCGTGGGCTCGTGCAATAAATAGTGAAATATGAGTGCACTTGCGCGAAATGCACAGATCCACACGACGAGATAGGACATTTCTCTGTGCAAGCCAGCATTGCATATTTACCATTTGTAAACTTGATTACCATAACCTCAATTAACATGTTTTTATCTGCGTTATCGTCATCTTCATTACCTTATCCTATTAAGGTCGTGGGTCCTAAGACTTTTTTATTTTTATTTATTTAACATAACATTACATTAAATTACATTACAAATATAATTTTACAATAATAATTTATCATTCAACCATATAATAAAATATGTGACTACCCAACTAGGCTGGCCTGTTTTAGGACAATTTATATATTTCATTTTAAAACACAATATTCGACTATAGGTACTCATTAGTATATATAATTAATTAATTATTTAGAGTTCAAGTAAATTAGTACATTATAAAAATTTAAATTAGATGAATACAATATAAATATTTTAATTAAATTAAAACAATAAAATGTTAAATTATATAAATACATTATTTAAATTAGTACATTAGTTTAACAGTAGTTTTCCAAATAAGATAATTAGATAAATACATTATATAAATTAATACATTAGTCTAGCAGTAGTTTTCCAAATAAGATAATTAGATAAATACATTATATAAATTAATACATTAGTCTAACAGTAGTTTACCAAATAAGATAAAAAAATTATAAATATTTGAAACGAAGAAGAGAAAAAAAATAAAAACTTGACAAAGTGCTTCCATATTCCCCTCATTTATGCTGCTTCTGCATAAATTAAGTTTTTATATTTATAAAGAATAATTTGTAAATTTAACAATTTTAACAAATTTAACAATTTAACCATTTCGAGTTTCGAGAGTATCGGTTACTTTCATCGAAAGATGAAGATATTTACTAATATATAAATATAAAGTTAAAAGTAAAATAATTTAATGTGGCGTCGTTTAATTTGCGGAGATCCATTTGAAATAATATCAGTAAAAACACTAGTTGTAAAACATTGGATTATTATGAAAGTTTCTTAAATCTTATATGAAAAACTTATTCACTCCAATACAAATAAAATTATTTCAACCTTTCGAAATTTAAAAATATGTGTTTTAAATAAATATAAACAATAAAGTTATAAACAAAGTCTGATTTTGTGGACACGTCACCACTTCCGAAGTTTTTTCAAATTTCAATATTTTAAGAAAAATTTACCTTAAACTAAAATTAATAATTTAATGTCTTGGTTAAATTAGAATTCATGACTAAACAAATTAAACAGCCGGAGATGGTGCTTGAACCGCGGGCCACCAAACCCGAATCGGCCGCACTATACGCATGTTGCTACAGTCGCCTCTCCACGGACCACTAAAAATATATTATAAATATATACTAGGGCTTAGCAAAGATGCAAACCAATATTCCGTCGTTTTTGACGGGTAACAGCTAGTAATAATAAAAGCAGCCATGAACCTCTGTCACAAACTTTGCATTTTTTTAAACTAATAATTCTGACTTATTTTTATTAATGGACTATCATAACATTAATTAATATAGAATGAAAAAAATGAATTAATTTTTATTAAATTTAAGTAAAGGTTTTTGTCGTTTTATTAAACTTAAATAAAAGTGAATGAGTTTTTCATGTTCTTTGTAATTTACTTAAATGATAGTCTAAGGTTTAACACAAGATAAGTCGGAAATATAGAAGAAAAATGCAAATTTTGATGTCGCATATCTCCATAACTATTGATAATAGGTTTTGATTGCTTGAACGGTAAGGAGGGACCAACCACACATCCAAGGCAATTTTAGAAACAATAGCTCCCATATTGGCCCTACACTTTCGCCACACAATTCGGCACATTTTTATGCTAAAGTGGTCATCCTCCCCGCGCTTCTCTAATTCATATGAATGCAAGCGGTGCGGGGAGGCATCCACACAAAACCGCTTAATTGTCAGCAATAGGAAACCATACAATACAAAACAATGAGATATGATACAATGATATACATATATTTACATATGAGACTATCAACCTAAATTAATGGTGGTAAAAATAAGTATAAAAATAAATTAATGCGCCAGTTAATTATATGTCAACACGTTGTTAAAATGTCAGCTTTGGGCTTAATTCGCTAATTAATGATATGTCAACATGAAATCCTACTCAATTTATTTTAGTTTAACGAGAAATGATAACATGAAATGTTCATTTTATTCAAAAACGTTCAAGAAATAATTTATTATGCACGCTTTATCCTTCAAATAACACGAGTAATGTCATTAAACGATGCAGTGCAGTGCATCTAACACAAGCTTCGAGCAAATGTTTGCCTTTTCCAAACAAAATAACGTTAGGCAGCAAATATCCACTAATGATACGTTTTCCTGCTACGTTCCACTGTGAATCGAAGGAGATAAGTAAATACTTAAACTCTAAAAAAATAGTCCTACATATTGCCGCCTGCAATTGCAAAACATAATTATCTGCTTTTCTTTGCTTTGTTTTGCTACCGGTGGTCAGTGAATGTTTTTACTCCCTTTCTAATAACTCGTGTCGTCTGCTTGTTTGACGAAAAAACTTTGGATCGATTTTTAACCCTTTTCCCGTGATCCAATCGAGCTGAAACTTTGCAGACAGACTCGTGGCGAAGATCTATCAAATTTTTGTTAAAAAAAATTATAATTATAGTATAATTTTGGATTTTTAGAAATTTTAATGTTTTTTTTTCAAATTGGAATCATAACAGAAAAGTTTGCGGCGGCCTGATGAAGACACGGAATATTTAAAATTTGAATTACTACGAATTTAGAACATTTATGACAATTGTTTCACAGATGACAGCAAAATTCGGTTTTTTGGAAAGAAATGAAATAATAATTTATTTCTTTTAGATTTCTGCTACATTAATCAAATCTGATTCAGACTTATTTTATCATTATTTTAAATTATTTGACGCTGGAAATTCATAAGGTACGATATTTTTGATAATTAAATCTATCTAAATCTTAATTGACTGACAAATGTTTTTAGAATTTAATTTTTCAAAGCATGAAGTGTCTTATCAAAATTCAAAACATCTGACATTTTAGAAATATATTAAAGTCCTGTAAGTTAAGTGTTATGTTATATGTTTTAATTTGTCGTTAATTGTTGTTATATTTTACAAAAAAAGGGAATATAATAAAAACATGGTTTTTATGGGTTAATTTTTTTTTCTTCAGAATATTTTGAGTCCGTTCAAATTTTTTAAGAACACAGTACTGGATTTCATTCACAGAGGGAAATGTCTTTTATCAAGATGAATTGTAGATGTGACATGATAGATCAGAGACGAAATTATTTGTACGGGAAAGAAGGTATGTAAATATTTATTGCCATACAATAGGGATTACGATCTTTCATACAGCTGGCTTAAGTGATCTCCGATGCACAATGTATCGTTCATTTTTTTTATTTTCTATCCTAGATAGACGCAGGAACAGGAATTATTCATCCTTTATTTCGTTTTGTTAATGTACCTACGCATTAATGCACTTAATAAAAAATGCACTCCTACTCGTTTATGTCACATTTTTTATTTTTTACGACGTTTGTAGTTCAATGGACTAGGATGCAATAATATGAAGACTGTATCAAAACTGTGGATTAAAAATTCCAACCGGAAATTTTGATATTCAAGATCTTCAGAGGGGTTATATATATAATCGTCAAATTTTAACGGTACAAGAGATTGCATAAAAACGCACAATGCACTAACTCACAGTTGACAGATATTTTAAATAATTTGGAAATGTTTCTATGTTGGAAAAGTGGAAATATTTTTGATATGTGTATTTGAGAAATATGTATGTCTGATAGGAATGAAAAGGCTAAGAAAAATATCAATAAGAGTTACAATTACATAAGCCCTGTTGGTGTACCCTGCAATGGAATTTGAAATATCAGCCAGAAAGGTCATGAAAAACAATACCCCAGAAAATTCAAAACAGAAGGAAAATAAAATATTTTATTTCACTTATTTGTGTAAAATACATTATAATCGCTTTTTTTATAAATGTAAATTACAAATGTACTTGTAAAATAAAACAAAATATAATATTTTTTGTACCCATTGTAAATGCCCAAATAAATCTATTTATAATTTAATTTTAATTTTTAATTTAATTTCCGAAAACAGTTGGTTTTATCAAAAATTATATGGTGATAAACTAAGTTGATTCATTTAATTATATTCATTATGAATAGTCACAAATTATAGCCAAATACATTATTATGAATAATTATTTAAGTAAAATATACTAGCCGTGGACCCGTGTAAAATAATTTTACAGTTAATAATTACAGGATTTTGAAACGGAAAATTCATGAATAGAAATTTTTTTTTTTTATTGGCTTTATTCGCTTAAACAAATTTCTGATTAAAATAGGTACAATCTTATTTCATCGACTTAAAACCTAAAGTATGTTTACAGCAGCTACTCTATAATGAAAATATTTTTAGTAAATGTTTGTTGCTGATCATCAGTGTAATGCAGATCAGAATGCAATGATTGTGATGCATAATGTGTAGGAATGGCCAGAAGAAATTTTAAAACTAGGATAAGAGAACATGAATTTTGTTTGAGAAATAACAATAACTCTGAATTTTTCTAACCACTTGTTAGAAACTGGCCACACATTCAAAAAAGATACATCTACCTTTAATTACACTAATTTCAACAAAATTTTCAAATTATCTGCTCTAGAAACGGTAAAAAAAGTAAATTAAAATGTAAGTCACCATTATTAACGATGTTCCCTACCTCGCCCTTTTCACCCAGCAAATTACCACCTAAAAACACCTAATACAGTACTTGTATTTTTAATTTTAGCTTAAATAACACTAGTTAATGACACGGATGTGTCGGACCGGTAGCGTAGTAATTATAAATAAGTAACAAATTGAACATAAGTTTAAAATCACCAAAAAAATGTCTAAGAGTAAATCGACTAAGAACAAAGCATGAATATACTTTTTCTAATAGCAGGCTTCCAACTTTAATTCATAATGAATTGAAATAATTAAAATAAATTACCCACTCTGTGACGCCCCCGTGTGCTCACTACACACCTACTTCGCTGCTCAGGACAAAAAACACTTATCTTATTTTATCTTATTCAAGTATTTTAAAACTGTATAATAATTCAACTCGAGGTCTTGGTCCTTGAAGATTTGAAAACTTGGTGGAAATAAATTAACATCACTTAGCAGGGTTGAAGCTTATTGAAAAAGAGTTTTAAAAGATAATCTTCAAAGTCTTTTTGGCAATCTAACTGCCAGGCAGTGATAAAAATGTACCATACTTTATCTGTGTCTCTGTGACGTTGGATAGAATAGTGGAATTTTGGTTAATTTGGCTATTACCTATTAAATAAATAAATTAAAAAATTAAAAATTTGTATATTTAAATAATTAAATGATTCGGCGTTTACTTTGTGGAAATCCATTTTTAATGATTATGAATAAAACACATACTTTATTTCATTTTTAATAACACTACATTTTTCAGAAACCTCTGTTTCCTTCTTCAGATAAGTTGAAACTCAGGTGTGTGAACGATAATACAGTTTCATTAAATATATTCAGAAAACCAACATTTACAGACAATATTATATAATAATCTTCACACTACCCAATATCACATAAAATGGCAGAATTTCACTCCATGATAACAAAATTAATATCGATACCATTAAACATAGAAAATTTTGAAAAATAACAAAAAAAGATTCAATAACTTACAAAATAGATACAATACAAAAAATATTTAAAAAAACTCGAACAAACTTAATAAAAAATGCATATACAATACTCTCACTACAGACGCATACAATAATTGGTGAAAGATACTCACTCTATTTAGATACTATATTACTAAAAAAAAATATCAATTAATACAAAACCAGCCTTCTACACCGACAATTCAATTGAAAAACAATTAAAAAATAATATGTCAAAAAATCTTAACTAATTATGTTGCCACTTCAAGTTTATAAACCCTACTGGGTTTATAAACTTGAATATATGGGATTGCGATTGCGAAGGTTTGACAGGCAGATCAATAGAAACAATATTTAAATAACATAACAGGTGCCTCAGTAATCATAAATTTTTGAAATTAACTATATTATAGAAACTAGCTTCTATTTTCTATAATAGCTAACCATATTATAGAAAATAACCACACATTCAATACAAAAATACACATCTTACATAAATATACAAACGGCATAAAACAAAATAATTTAGAAACACTTGAAATTCAAAAAAACCTAACAACAATTAATATAATCAATAATCAAATACAATCCTTCACATCACCCTTTCTCACAATGTTCCCGCTCTCCTACCACCTAGACCCACCCTACTGAATCCACAACCCATACATCAGACATCCACTCCCGTACAACTTATTCTCAACTCACCTGAAGAAGGAAACGAAGGTTTCCGAAACATATAGTGTTGAAAAAAAAAAGAGTGGAAAAAACAAAGATTGTGTTTTATTCACGTTGTAACGCCAACATAATTTATTCTCCAATAATTCCATAGTTATCTACCTTTGACAGATAAGGTACTTGTTTCAAAGAGTGCTCACAGATGGCGCTAGCCATGGTAATCAAACCCTCACAAAAGGTGGCTGTCATTATATTGAGTACCATAAGGATTCAGCCCAGTTATACTAAGAGATGGCCCATTTTTGTTGGTAACATATCAATGGAACATGACAAAATGTTTAAGTATTACAGAATACAAATCCTTTGGTATGTTCTGCGCTGTTGTGAATACAGTACAAGTAGAGATATCGTATAGAGATCTTAACTGAAGTCCAAGCCTTTGGCCTTCGCTACCTGGCTTACAAAGCAAAACAAACAGTGGATCTAGTACGGGGACCCGGTGGAGGAATCTGTAGTTTTTTATTTTTATTTGTTTATTTAATTAATAATATATATATATATAATTTTTTAACAATCATACTTAGATAATATTTACAAATCGATATTTTTTTGTGTGTATGTATATACCTCACCAAAAATAATTATGATTCTTGTGTGTGGTGAGGGACAACCACTTACGATCATAGGTATAGGTAGTGTAATCTAATTAAATAACAATGAGGAAGAAAATAAAATCTAATATATCAAAATCTTAATTAATAATACAATATATAGAATAAGCAGTCAAGTAAATAATAATACATAATAAGCAGTCAAAAGAGACCAAACTCTATCACAAAGTCAATTCTATAATAATTGAGAACCCATTCGGGTTCACTGGGGGAATATGCACACAGGACGCAACCGCAAAACATTCACCATCATGCAAAATAAATTGAACAAATCAATTAATTGTATAGGTATCTTCATCGATTCGTGGGAAGAACTCGACAGTATCTCCCATGAACAACCCGTATCAGAACCAAAAGAAAACGGGACTGACCAAACGGGTAAAAAGCCACTCACCGAACATACCTCAGATAGTCAGATCAAATGAATCTCCAAGTAATCCACCAATAGGTGAATTTGGATTCCCCCAAGGTACGGTCCCTACAACTCTTTACTTCAGTAGCGACGAGAGGATAGCAACCTACGGAGGACCTAGTCTGGGGACCCAACAGCAGAATCCGGGGTTGGTTGCGATACCGCAAGGCGCTGCTCTAGGCACTTGCCCAGCTTGACACCGAGGATTACTCTTCAATTGTACCCACGCCCCTGAGAATGTAAACCAAATAGGTCGAGCGGATAGAACGCCGTCCGTTCGACCGCGTTATAACCTATATATTTATCTACTCAAATGTGTCATAATATCATCATGTTTTGTTGATTTTATGACACATTTGATGGTGTTGCGGCGGCCAGACGAGGGAAGAATGAGCAGCGAGCCGCAACCATACGTCGACTTGACCGACCAACGCAGCCTGACCGCTTCATTTGTCAGGTGTGCAGGAGAGAGCCTCTCGAATAGTGTTATTTTCCCATCGAAAAGTCCATGAGAGGCGCATCAATCCGGCGGGGATCCTCGATCACGAGGCCCGGCGACAACAACACCAACAAATATCATACGAAGCTTGTAGGTATAGTGGTCCAGGAGTCGATGGCTCCAACCTCATTCCAGGATACCAGCAATTTAGTCCTATTTTCATATCACAAGGGTTTAGCTAAGAATATCAATGCCACACGTAATTATTTTGTATTTGCATCTCTATTTCCAAAAAAAATTAAAGTAAACATGCAATTACTCGACGTTCTTGTTGGAACAGAAGCAGAATACTCATCTAGTAGTCAAATATTCTGCGTTCGAGCCTCATTTCAGCAGTCCACCGAGTTAGTAATAAGTGTATTCTGGCAAGGTAGCAAGGTGGCAAAGGTAGTGATTTAATTATTAAACAGGCTCCCAAGAGTGCTATCTCCTACCCAACCCTCGCCCGCTCTGAGCTGGTCACGTGGCTCTCGTAGAACAATGTTTTGATAAGGCAATGGATTCATGTGATTAAGTTGACCTTGGAACACATGCGCTCTGTATTCGTGCCGTAATTTTGATCTCGGATAACTTGTTAATTTATCATAAAACTGTTAATTTTATTTTCCGAAGTGTATCAAGCGTACAGAGTGTAATCTGTATCATATTATTTACTTAATTTGTCTATAATCGTACCTCACTGTTACTCTTAGTACGACATATTATATCAAAATAAATAATGATTATTGATTTTATCTCTTTGTAAATAAACTATTAATAAATTCGTTTAATCACCGGTTCTAAATCGTTATTATACATAATACAAAATACACAGTAAGCTATAGTAGTTATTAAATATTCAATATATTTGTTATTTATAGCGTTAACTTTGTGGTTGGACATAATTAATAAATTTATTAAACCACTTGGAGTACCTTTACGTCTACTCGTTTCGATACCACTGAATCTTCGTCAAGATGCACATTTAGTATGCGTCCGTCCTGACAAATAAAGAGTGGTATCGAAACCGGTAGTCGTAAAGTTACTCCAAGTGGTTAACACAAAGTTTTTTATTAATTAAAATAAATAATTCAGTTAAAATTAATTTCCTTTAATTTTTTTTAATTCAGTTTTCAATTATCAACTTTAATTTATTTTGTCAGTTGTACCTACATATTATTACATTTGATTAAAATACATACACATAAAATAATAATTATGAAAAATGTAAGAGAATGCTTTGGATAACCCCATTAGATGAAACATATCAATATCACTCTAAAGGTGTTGCTATGGAAGGTTCTATAGCAAAAAGTGGAGGCCAATCGTGCTGTTAGGGAAATCAAAAGATAAGTGAAAGGAGGCCCTTGTTTCTTCTGGTCATCGCAAGCTACTCAGTCTGCGCAGGTCTGGTGTCCATTCCGGCTATGTCTTAGGGATTGCGTAGATTGTCGCAAGAGGGAAACTGCTGTCCACACATACTTATGTCATATTTACCTAATAAAGAGCGCGGTTTTAAAATATTAACAATATCGATATGACACTATTTTTGGACCCTTCTTAAAATGTGGTACTTATTATTGTATAATAAATAGGGTTTGGGTCGGAATAAATATAAGAAAAAAAAATTAGCCTAAAATTTGATAGCCAAAATCCCAGAGACTAATCCATCCAAGCCAAAATACAGATAATTTTTAAATATTTAATTTTTATATCAATATACTACTGAATATTTTATTTTATTTTATTTATTGAAAAGACGCGACTGTGAAAATAAGTTTTAATTGGTATAATTAAGTACACCAGAGTAGTACCTACAATGTTCCAGTTTTAAAAATTACATGTTTGAAAGGAAAATGACATGTGGCTCTACTTAAGTAAATAATGATACCAATTATACTTAATTTATTTCTTAATTAATGTGCTATACTGTGACAGAAAACGTAATTTTACAGCTAAATAAGAATAACAAGGACAGAACATTATTTCATTAATAATAAAAATTAACTCATTATTTCACTCAGCTCTCTCAGCTCATTCCATTCTTCTTGGCAATCCTACCATTTGGTTTTCTTTGTTCATTTTTATCTTGTATCCCAGGTATATATATATCTCATCTAC
This sequence comes from Agrypnia vestita, assembly GCA_016648135.1. Taxonomy (NCBI): domain Eukaryota; kingdom Metazoa; phylum Arthropoda; class Insecta; order Trichoptera; family Phryganeidae; genus Agrypnia; species Agrypnia vestita. The sequence goes on from JADDOH010017405.1 coordinate 42,397, forward strand.
TATTTCAATATTATTATTATTGTGATGACTTTATTTTCTGGACTCAAAATTTTTGTTTTCTTAATATTCATCTTTTAAGACCAACTTTACTCAAAGCCCTTTTAGATATATAATTTGAAAAATACAAACATCTATTCTACGTTTTGAAAAAATTTATTTGTTGTGAAGTCGTCAATTTTTTACAATCCTTTTAGGTGAGAAAGATTTTTTCCTGGCATACAGGCGTAAAATAAAATAAATAATATTTGTTAGTTTTTCTCTCTTTACAATGTAACTATTTTTTTTAAATGTTTTTGATTAAATAGATTTGAATTTGTGTGTAGATCTGACTATTAATAAAAGAAACTCGTACTTTTTGATTTATTTAATATCAACTGGTTTCGATTTTACTGCATCTTAGTCAGAGTCGACGCACACTAACTGAACCGTGCGAATTGTTAGTTTTTCAAATGAATAATTTGTTTTTATGATTAAAAATACCTATTTTGAAAGTGCAGGAGGTATTATAATTGTAAATATCTGGAGACATCAAGATTCTGACTGATTTTCTTGACTTCTAAAGTGATCTTATAGTTCACTTTCTGTGTCAGTGCGGCTTCGCACGCGTAGATTTTTAGTAACTTTTAGTCATATTTTATCAATTTGTGTATTATCCTTAATAGATATATGTCGTCATGGATTTTTTATAAAACTTTTTGATTTCTACAACTTCTCTGTAGATATTTAAATATCTCTTACCTTTAAGGCAGCGTTCGTAAGAAAATAGATCACCAAGAAATCCCCTTTTTTCACGGAATTATATATAGCCTATATTCACTCTAAAAGTATCTTCTAAATATTGGTGAAAGAATTTTTGAAATCGGATGAGTTGTTTCGGAGATTAATTACCTCATACATCCAAATTTATGAATTTTACCTCTTTATACAGTTTAGATTAATAATTTCATGTTTATTTATTTGTAAAGTGATGGTATTCGAGAGAGACGAAAGAGTGACTAAGTGTGATGTAATTATAAACAACGAATGCTTAGAACAAGAGAACGAGTTTGTGTATTTGGGAAGTATGTTTAGTAGAGACGGCAAGGCTGAGAATGATATCGAAAGGAGAGT